>CAUYUJ010021550.1:5000-44889 GCA_963575745.1 Prorocentrum cordatum | reverse complement strand
TGGGGGCCTCTTGGGGCCTCTTGGGGGCCTCTTGGGGGCCTCCTGGAGGCCTCTTGGGAGCCTCCTGGGGGCCTCGTGGGGCCATCTTGGGGCCTCTTGCGACCTCCTCAGAAGCGCAAATGAGCGCTGCCCCCTGAGAAGAACAAAATGAGCCCAAAACCGTCGTAACATCAATGGTTTTGCTAGGAAGGAAGAGGAGCGCGGCCCCCTCAGAAGGCCAAAATGGGGCCAAAACCGTAGTACAATCAATGTTGTTTGCTTCAAAGACGAGCTGAGGGACCAAACTCCCCCCCCCCCTCGGGGCCAGAATCCTCGTGAGGGTCGTCGTTTTTTGGCCCTCCCAGGCGTCGAAAAAAAACCTGACGACGCTCGGAACTCCCTCTCCAGGTCCAGGGGGAGGGGGTAGGGGGAGGGGTAAACCCCTCCCCGAAGGGGAAGAAGGGGGGTTGAGGACAGAGAGAGCTCCCTAAACCACTCACGCCCAAAGGGCTGGTGGGATTAGCTTGGCGAAACACCCAACCTTATGCAGTTGTGAGTACTGCAATTGTGAATATCTTTTTCGATAGCGCTCCCTATGGTGCCACGAAGCGCTGTACTGGGTGGGTGAAACGCAGGGTGCAAGGGCCGTGTTGGGTGGTGGCGGACGCATGCGGGCGGTGCCACTGGGACCTTCGGTTCAGCTCCCTATGGGACCACGAAGCGCTGTACTGGGTGGGCGAAACGCAAGGAGCAAGGGCTGTGCTGGGTGGTGGCGGACGCATGCGGCTGGTGCCACTGGGACCTTCGGTGGAGCCCCCTATGGGGCCACGAAGCGCCGTACTGGGTGGGTGAAACGCAGGGCGCACGGGCTGTGCTGGGTGGTGGCGGACGCATGCGGGCGGTGCCAAACCCCCCCCCCCCCTGGGGCCCTTCCGGTTGTAGCCCCCCCCCCCCCCCTCTCTGGGGCACGACGTCGCGGGTTATGGGTGGGTGGCAACGAAGGGCGAATGGCTGTACTGGGTGGTGGCGGGACGTATGCGGGCGTGCCACTGAGACCTTCGTTTCAGTCCGTATGGACACGATAGCGCTGTACGGGTTGGGCGTAAAACGCAAGGCGCAAGGCTGTGCAGGGTTCCTGCTGGACTGCGCGGCTGGTGCACTGGGGATCCTCGGTGGAGCCCCCTATGGGGCCACGAATGCGCCGTACTGGAGTGGGTGAAACGCATGGCGCAAGGGCTGTGCTGGGTGGTGGCGGACGCATACGCGGCGGTGCCACTGGGCCCTTCGGTGTAGCCCCCCCCCCCCCCCCCTCTATGGGGCCACGAAGCGCGGTACTGGGTGGGTGAAACGAAGGGAGCAATGGCTGTACTGGGTGGTGGCGGACGTATGCGGGCGGTGCCACTGAGACCTTCGGTTCAGCTCCGTATGGGACCACGAAGCGCTGTACTGGGTGGGCGAAACGCAAGGAGCAAGGGCTGTGCTGGGTGGTGGCGGACGCATGCGGCTGGTGCCACTGGGACCTTCGGTGGAGCCCCCTATGGGGCCACGAACGATGTCCTGGGTGGGTTGAAACGCAGGCGCAACGTAAATTATTTTTGGCTGGGTGGGTGGCGGACGCATGCGGGGCGGGTTTGGCCACTGGGACTTCCGGAGTTCCCCCCCCCCCTTATGGAGGCCAGAAGCGCGGTTACTGGGTGGGTGCAACGCAGGGAGCAATGGCTTGTACTGGGTGTGGCGGGCGCCTGCGGGCGGTGCCACTTGGACCTTCGGTGGCGCTCCCTATGGGGCCACGAAGCGCTGTACTGGGTGGGTGAAACGCAGGGAGCAAGGGCTGTGCTGGGTGGTGGCGGACGCATGCGGGCTGGTGCCACTGGGACTTTCCGTGGGGCTCCCCATGGGGCCACGAAACGCTGTACGGGGTGGGCGAAACGCAGGGGGCAATGGCTGTGCTGGGTGGTGGCGGACGCATGCGGGCGGTGCCACTGGGACCTTCGGTTCAGCTCCCTACGGGGCCACGAAGCGCTGTAATGGATGGGTGAAACGCAGGGAACAAGGGGTGGGTGGTGGCGGACGCACGCGGGCGGTGCCACTGGGACCTTCGGTGGAGCTCCCTATGTGACCACGAAGCGCTGTACTGGGTGGGTGAAACGCAGGGAGCAAAGGTCGTGTTGGGTGGTGGCGGACGCATGCGGGCGGTGCCACTGGGACCTTCGGTGGGGCTCCCTATGGGACCACGAAACGCTGTACTGGGTGGGTGAAACGCGGGGAGCAAGGGCTGTGCTGGGTGGTGGCGGACGCATGCGGGCTGGTGCCACTGGGACCTTCGGTGGAGCCCCCTATGGGGCCACGAAGCGCTGTACGGGGTGGGCGAAACGCAGGGAGGAAGGGCTGTGCTGGGTGGTGGCGGACGCATGCGGGCGGTGCCACTGGGGGCTTCGGTGGAGCTCCCTATGGGACCACGAAACGTTGTGCTGGGTGGGTGAAGCGCATGGAAGAGGGAGGAGGGAGGAGGAGGGGGAAGAGGAGGAAAAGAGGGGAGGCACGCGGGGACCGTCTCTTGAAAACGAGGACCCAGCACCACAGGATGGTTGGTGAATAATTATCCCAGTGCGATCCTACCTAGGAGTTGGAGCCCCTAGGAAAGCAACATTCTTTGTAACAGTAATGCTAAGCTAAAGCTAAGCTAAAGCTAAGCTAAAGCTAAGCTACAACTCAGCTAAAGCGAAGCTATTCCTAAGCTGCAGCTAAGCTACAGCTAAGCTACAGCTAAACTAAAGCTAAGCTAAAGCTAAGCTAAAGCTAAGCTTCAGCTAAAGCTAAGCTAAAGCTAAGCTAAAGCTAAGCTAAATCTAAGCTAAAGCTAAAGCTAAGCTAAAGCTACGCTAAAGCTAAGCTAAAGCTAATATAAAGCTAAAGCTAAACTAAAGCTAAGCTAACTCTAAGCTAAAGCCAAACTACAGCTAAGGTACAGCTAAGATACATCTAAGCTAAAGCTAGGCTAAAGTTAAGTTATCGCTAAACCTAAGCTAAAGCTAACCTAAGCCTAAGCTAAAGCTAAGCTTAAGCTAAGCTACAGCTAAGCTAAAGCTAAGCTAAAGCTGAGCTACAGCTAAGCTAAATCTAAGCTAAATCTAAGCTAAATCTAAGCTAAAGCTAAGCTAAAGCTAAACTAGAGCTAAGCTAAAGCTAAGCTAACGCTAAGCTAAATATAAGCTAACACTAGCTAAAGCTAAGCTAAAGCTAAGCTATCGCTAAGCTAAATCTAAGCTAAAGCTAAGCTAACGCTAAGCTAAAGCTAAGCTAACGCTAAGCTAAAGCTAAGCTAAAGCTAAGCTAAAGCTAGCTAAAGCTAAGCTAAATCTAGCTAAAGCTAAGCTAAGCTAAAGCTAAGCTAACGCTAAGCTAAGAACCCTTCTAGGCAGAGCCTAGGTTGAGAATATCAAGAAAATAAGCTAAGCTAAGCTAAGCTAAGCTAAGCTTAGCCTAGCAAAGCTAAGCTGGGTGAACCCAGGGGGCGCAACTGGGGGAACCGCGGGGCGGATACTGGGGGAACCGCCCGGGGCGCTTTCCACTGCCCGGCCCCTTTAAGAAAGAGAGTAGGAACCCTTCTAGGCAGAGCCTAGGTAGGGAATAAAAACATACGTAATCTGGGGACGATTCTGTGACCAGTGACATACCCGACCTAAGGTTTGGGATCCTGGGGGGGGGATTGGGGGTGGGGGAGAATATCACACGCCTGTAGACCCACAAGAAGTCGGCGGATACCCTCGAACCTCCTCCCGGTTTCATTGCCTCGCTGGACCTACGACCCGCGGGTGGCAAAGCTCTTCTTTAGCGACCCGGAGTTGGTGAGGGGCACGCTGCAGATCCCACAGCCCATTCCAATGAACAGCTGTGTCGGGCCTGCGCTGTGGTGGGCCCGGGCCCGCGCGCTCGTGCTGTGGACCCAGGTGATCGCCACAACATGGGGGCTCCTCGTTTCGGGGCAGGACCTCGCGTGGGTTTGGCCCTTTTTCTGGTGCGTCAGCGTCCCGTTCGGCCTGCTCGCAGACTTCGTCTGCATGCGCCACTTCATTGTGCCGTGGGTGCAGCAGGCGCACGGCTGCGTGACCCCCATGCTGAGCCTGGTGCTCCCGGACGTCGGCAGGCACTTCGGGGTGTGGCTGCCCCTGAGCATCACGGCCTCCGTCGTCGCGATGATGAGCATCCAGTTGAACGCCACCTTCGTGGCGAGGACGTGGGAGCGGCAGTGGCTCGACGAGGCGCAGGGCCAGGCGGAGATCAGGTTCTGGAATGAGGTCATGGAGAGGTCGATGTTCGGGGGTGCACTGGACTGGACCTTCTGGACGCCGCACCGCGCTGCCCTTGGTCTCTGGCTTATCTCCATCTCGCAGCTCCTGGTTCCCCTGTGGAACATCACCCGCTCGCCGAGGGACGCGGGCGGACCGTGCGACCTCACGGTCAAGTACGTCGAGGGAAAGCCCGTCGGATGGGAAAGCCTCACGCACCGTGTTCGCTGCGGCCCCCTGTACGTCCGCAGCCCCGAGCGCCCGATCACGCCCTTCGAGGCGCTCACGGACATGGCCTATGCCGGCGGCATGGCCACGGTGGGCTGCGCGGTCTTCAGCTATCCGCTGGCAGAGATGTCCGAAGCCCTGAAGTTGAAGAAGGTGGGCTGGGAGCGCGACGCTTTGAAGTACCTGATCATGGCGCAGAAGTCGGCCTTCCTCAGACTCATCCTCGACTTTTTGCTAAAGAAGTCACTGCAGCTGAAGATCCAGGTGTCCATCTACGCCATCCACCGGTCCATGATGCTGCAGTGCACGCCCGACAGGAATTCGTTCCCACGCCACGAGCTTGTTCCCATCATCGTGACACTCTTCACGGGGCTCGCCACCCAGATGGATTTGGTGCTTACTATTCTCCGATTGCCTCTGGCAATGCCGCCACCGTGCCAGCGCAGCATTCTGTGTGGCGACCACTCGATGCTACCCGAGAAGGCAAAGTATGCCGTCGCGTGTGCCACCTCGGGCTTCTTGGATGCTCTGGAGGCCTGCTGGGTGCCGAGCCTCTCGGGGACCTCCGTGGGCCTCTTGGCAGCGTCTCGGGGGCGCCTCGGAGGCTCGTGGACGCCAGCTGAACTCGGACCCAGCTGAACTCGGACCCAACTGCACTCGGACCTGGGCTGAACTTGCGCCCAGCCGAAGCCGAACCCAGGCTGAACTAGGACCCAGAACTCGGACCCAGAACACTCGGACCCGGCTGATCTCGGACCCGGCTGAACTCGGACCCGGCTGGTCTCGGACCCAGCTGAACTCAGACCCGGCTGAACTCGGACCCGGCTGCTCTCAGACCGAGGCCCGCGCTGCAGCGGGAGCGCCTGGGTCCGAATTCAGCTGGGTCTGGTTGCCGGGTCCGAGTTCAGCCGGACCATCGGGGGTCGGGTCCTCGGCCCCCTCCGGCGCCGATTGAGGGCAGAATTGAACGTAGACTGGTGGGGGCGGGAAGCAAGTTGTCAGGCTACAAAACCTCAGCGCTGAATGCGGAGTGGATTTCGAGACTTCTCGGCGGACTGCGCGCGCGAAAATTAGCCTGGCGAAGGACCCAACCATATGCAGTTGTGAATGCCGCAATTGTGCCGGGTGGTGGCGGACGCATGCAGGCGGTGGCATTGGAGCCTTCGGTGGAATTCCCTATGGGGCCACGAAGCGCTGTACTGGGTGGGTGAAACGCAGGGAACAAGGGCCGTGTTGGGTGGTGGCGGACGCATGCGGGCGGTGCCACTGGGACCTTCGGTGGAGCTCCCTATGGAGCCACGAAAAGCTGTACTGGGTGGGTGAAGCGAAGGGAACAAGGGCTGTAATGGGTGGTGGCGGACGCATGCGGGCGGTGTCACTGGGACTTTCCGTGGAGCTCCCCATGGGGCCACGAAACGCTGTACTGGGTGGGTGAAACGCAGGGAGCAAGGGCTGTGCTGGGTGGTGGCGGACGCATGCGGGCGGTTCCACTGGGACCTTCGGTGGAGCCCCCTATGGGGCCACGAAGCGCTGTACTGGGTGGGTGGAACGCAGGGAGCAACGGCTGTGCTGGGTGGTGGCGGACGCATGCGGGCGGTGCCACTGGGACCTTCGGTGGAGCTCCCTATGGGGCCACGAAGCGTTGTACTGGGTGGGTGAAATGAAAGGAGCAACGGCTGTACTGGGTGGTGGCGGACGCATGCGGGCGGTGCCTCTGGGACCTTCCGTGGAACCCCCTATGGGGCCACGAAACGCTGTATTGGATGGGCGAAACGCAGGGAGCAAGGGCTGTACTGGGTGGTGGCGGACGCATGCGGGCGGTGCCACTGAGACCTTCGGTGGAGCTCCTAATGGGGCCACGAAGCGCTGTACGGGGTGGGTGAAACGCAGGGAACAAGGGCCGTGTTGGGTGGTGGCGGACGCATGCGGGCGGTGCCACTGGGACCTTCGGTGGAGCCCCTTATGGGGCCGCGAAACGCTATACTGGGTGTGTGAAGCGCATGGAGCAAGGGCCGTGTTGGGTGGTGGCGGACGCATGCGGGCGGTGCCACTGGGACTTTCCGTGGAGTTCCCTATGGGGCCACGAAGCGCTGTACGGGGTGGGTGAAACGCAGGGAGCAACGGCTGCACTGGGTGGTGGCGGACGCATGCGGGCGGTGCCACTCGGACCTTCGGTGGAGCGCCCTATGGGGCCACGAAGCGCTGTACTGGGTGGGTGAAGCGCAGAGGGCAATGGCCGTGTTGGGTGGTGGCGGACGCATGCGGGTGGTGCCACTGGGACCTTCCGTGGAGCCCCCCTATGGGGCGACGAAGCGTTGTACTGGGTGGGTGGGACGCAGGGAGCAAGGGCTGTGCTGGGTGGTGGCGGACGCATGCGGGCGGTGCCACTGGGACCTTCGGTGGAGCCCCCCTATGGGGCCACGAAGCGCTGTGGTGGGTGGGTGAAACGCATGGAACAAGTAGGAGGGAGGGGAGGGGGAGGAGGGGGAGGAGGGGGAGGAGGAGAAGAGGAACGCGGGGACCGTCTTCAAAGCGAGGACCCAACACCACAGGATGGTTGGGAACAAACCGTTCTGAATTTTGAAGCGAATATGTAAACTGCGCGTGCTTCGGGGTGGTCGTCGAATAACCTCGGTAGTGATGTCGGCGGGCCCCACATGCTTCCACCGCGTGTAGAGTGCGTCAAAGTTATCATTCCTCCGCTTGCCCCCTGCTATTTCAGTTGATGCTGCTGCTACTGCTGCTCCTTCCCCCTGTCCATCATCACCCCCCTCATCTCTCCTCCTTTTCCTCCTCCTCCCCTTCCTGCTTCTCGCATTATTATTCTCGTTCTCGTTTTCTTCCTCGTCCTTGGCGTCGTCGTCCTACTCACCCTCCTCACCGTCATCCTCCTTCGTTTCCCCCCGTCTTCCCCCTTCTCCTTTGCCCCCCATCGAAACGAACTACCTCTGCTCATGCTGAATCTCTTTCCCATCTCCTCTGCTCATCCTCGTTTCCCCCCTCATCCTCCCCCTCTCTGTTTCGACACTTCGTCATCGCGCCACGTTTTGGGGAAGGTCCCCAAGAGGGCCCCAAACGCTTCCCAAACGCCTAAAATGGTTTCCAAGACGGCTTTGAAGCGCCCCCAGAGAGCCTTAATATGGCCCAGCGAGGTTCCCAAAACTGCTTTCGACGGCGTCAGGCGGATCAGGAACGCCACAACACGACCAGAATCTAGACCCCGCCCGCCATCGCAAACCGTGCTGGCTGCTGCTGTGCATGAGTGTTGCCCAGCCAGGGAGCAGGAGGGAGGGGGCAGGGATAGAGAGAGAGAGAGAGAGACAGAGAGAGAGAGAGAGAGAAAGAGAGCGAATGGATTTAGGGAATGCTGGGCATTGAAGGAAACTGATCCCGCGGACCTGTGGGGCCGTCTTGGGTGCCTCATGGGCCGTCATGATGGAGACCTTGCGAACGATCTTGGGGCGATGTTGGGAGGCTCTTGGGCCGTTTCGAGCCGTCGGGAGGCCGGAACTATGCTACAGCCAATGTCGTATGACACGAAAACAGTGATTTTGGTCTCCTCCGGCCTCTTTGGGGTACCTCTTGGCGGCCTCCTGGGCCGTCATGCAGCCGTCTCGGGGGGCCTTTTTGGGCGTCTTGGGTCATTTTGAGGCTACCTTGGGCCGTTGTGGCGGCTTCTTGGGCGGCGGTTATCTTTGGTCATCGTGGGATAACCTTGGCCGTCTTGGAAGCCGCATTGGCAGTCTTGGAAGTCATCCTCCCATCAGCCTGGGGCCAACCGGAGAAAGTTCTCTTGGCGAAGGACCCCGCCATTTGCAGTTGTGAATGCCGCCGTTGTGAGTATCGCTCTCGGTGGAGCTCCCTGTGGGGCCACGAAGCGTTTGTGTTCCTAAATGGAGGCGGCGGTGCCATGCGACCTATGCCACTTGGGCCTTCGGTTGAGCTCCGTCTGGTGCCACGAGGAGCGCAAGGGGTGTGCCGAAACGGGGGCGGCGCTGCCATGCGAAGCCTGCCAGTGAGGCCTTCGGTGAAATTCCATGTGGCCACGCGAAGTGTGCAAGGAGAGGTGTGCCGGCATAGAGGCGGCGATGCCAGGCAACAACCCTGCCGCGGGGGGCCTCCGGCGGAGCTCCTCATCAGAGGCCACGAATCGTGTGCGAGGCGTTGTGCCGAAGTGGCGGCGGCGGGGTCGTGCAAGCCTTGCCATTGGAGGTCCCCGTGGGGCTGCGAGACGTGCGAGGTGCGCGCCGCAGTGGCGGCGGAGGTGCCATGCGGCCAATGCCACGTGGGCCTTCGGTGGAACTCCGCATGATGCCACGAAGCGTTTGAGGGGTGCGCCGCAATGGCGGCGGCGGTGCCATGCGACCAATGCCCCTTGGGCCTTCGGCGGAGCTCCGTATAATGCCACGAAGCGTTCGAGGGGTGCGCCGAAACGGAGGCGGCGGTGCCATGCGAACCCTGCCACTGGGGGCTTCAGCGGAGCTCCGTGTGGTGCCGCGAAGCGTGTGATGGGTGTGCCAAAATGGGGCGGCGGTGCCATGCGACCCCTGCCACTGGGGCCTTCGGGGGAGCTCCCTACGGAGCCACGAACCGAGTGAGGGGCGTGCCAAAATGGCGGCGGCAGTGCCATGCCGAGTTTGCCATTGGAGGTCCCTGTGGGGCTGCGAAACGTGCGAGGTGTGCGCCGCAATGGCGGCGGTGGTGTGCCATGCGGCCAATGCCGCTTGGGCCTTCGGCGGAGCTCCGCATGATGCCACGGAGCGTGTGAAGGGTGCGCCGAAATGGACGGAGCTCCTAATGGTGCCACGAAGCGTGCGAGGTGTGTGCCGAAATGGAGGTGGTGCCATGCGACCCCTGCTATTGGGGCCTTCGGGGGAGTTCCCTACGGGGCCACGAATCGTTTGAGGGGTGTGCCGAAACGGGGGCGGCTGTGCCATGCAATCCCTGCCAGTGGGGCTTCGGCGGAGCTCCGTGTGGCGTCACGAAGCGTGTGAAAAAGGGGTGCCGACATAACTAGAGGCGGCGGTGGATCTTGTACATCATACACAACCATCGCAGCCGCGTGCTGGAGACGGCTGGTTTTTTCGTGGGCCAGGTGACCGTTGCGACAAAACCAGAATGCCGCCACACGCGCTTTCTTGTAATCCATGTGTGTTTCCTCTTCTCATCCATCCCACAGCTGTCGTCCAGTAGCTTCCACCCCACCGCGGCCTCCCACCTCGACCCCCGAGGACGAGGCCAGGGAGGGAACCGGGCCGATGGCCCCCAGTGGCCCTGTCTCCCCCCCAGGAAGATGTCTGTAGCCATGGCGGGCTCAAGAGGCCGTCGCGCCCGCGGCGAGTCTCAAGTGCCGAAATGGAGGCGGCGGTGCCCTGCGAACCTTGCTTATTGACAAGGCTGCCACTTTGCGTATGAAAGGCACGCATTGGAAACCGCCAGTTCCTTGAGGGGGCATTTCCGGATTTCGAGGTGAATTTCGAAGTGGATTTCAGGTGGATTTCGATGTGGATTTCGAGGCGGGTTTCGAGGTGGATTTCGAGGTGGATTCCCATTCCAGATTTCGACGCGGATCCATGCGTGAATTTCGGAGAGGATTTCGATTGAGATTTCGGGGTCCTTTTTTTACAGCCCTCACGCGATTCGCCGCCCCCGCAGCGCCACCAGAAATCCACGTCGGAATCCGCGTCGGCTTCGCGTCGATGTTCTGGGCCTGCCCCGGCCCTTCCCTTCGCCCTCGGTCCCGGGTCGCCTCGGCGCGCGCCGAGCGCTCCCGCGCCCTGCGCCAGCGCGGCCATGCCAGGGGGCTGCCGTCCCCGGAGATGGGCGCGCCGACCGCGCGAGGGGCGGCCGTCTCCGGAGGCGGGGGGGCCCTCGCGGCAGCGCGCCTCCCCCCAAGAAGACCGCCAAGGGCGCCGGGGGCAGCGGCGCGAAGCAGCGGCCAAAGAAAGGCCGCCCCGGCGAGGTCTGGAGGGCAATTTGCATGTTTTCGGCGAAGAAGGCGGGCAACTGAGTAGAGGCGCTCGTTCGCAGGTGGCGCGTTTACGGGTGTTGGTGCACGCGCGAAGTATTCGCGCGTGCAAGTGCATGTATCTGCGGTCGCGCACATAACCACTCATTCTCTATGGCTTTCGACCCGTCGGCCGCCGCATTTGGGTTGTGGGTCAGGGGTCTTTGAGGCGCGTGCCTGGATCTCGCGGCGGCTCTCCCAGGGGCCTCTTGGGGGCTCTTGGGGCGGCCTGATGGGTGCCATTTTGAGCGCTCTCGGGGGGCCCGGTTAATTTTTTTTGAGGCGTCTGGGGGGCCTCTCGGGGCTTCTTCTAGGCTTTTTGGGGGCCCCTCGCGGGCTTCTTCGGGGCATCTCGGGGCTTCCTCGACGCCGCACTTGGCGCGCAAAGGGTGGCCCCTCGACGCGGCCTCTGTATCCGCGCCGCGATCGCAGGGCGCGGCGGGCGCGGCGCACCCTCGACGCCGCGGGGTGGGCGCGCGGCGGGCGGTCCCCGGGCGCGGCCTCGATCCGCGACGCGCTCGCAGGGCGCGGCGGGGGCAGCGCTTTCTCTGCGCCGCAGGGGGCGGCGCGGAGGGTGGCCCCTCTGCGCGGCCTTGGCCCGCGACGCGCTCGCAGGGCGCGGCGGGGGGTCGCGCAGAGGGTGGTCCCTCTGCGCGGCTTCTATCCGTGGCGCTTGCAGGGCTTGGCGGGCGCGGCTCTTTCTCGACTCCGGAGGGTGCGCGCAGCGGGTGGTCCCCGAGCGCGGCCTCAATCCGTGCCGCGTTTGCAGGGCGTGGCAGGAGTGGCGCTACCTTGGTGCCGCAGGGGGCGCGCAGTGGGTGGCCCCTCAGCGCGGCCGCTCTTCGCGACGCGCTCGCAGGGCGTGGCAGGAGCGGCGTCCCGTCGACGTCGCAGGGGTCGTGCAGAGCCCCTCGGCGCGGCGCCGTCCGTGACGCACCTGCAGGGCGTGGAAGGCGCGGCGCTTTCTCGGCGCCGCGGGGGGCGCGCAAGCAGAGGTCCTTCAGCGCGGCCTCTGTCCGCGACGCGTCTGCGGAGGAGGAGGAGGAGGAGGAGGAGGGACAGGGGCAGGAGGAAAAAGGGGGGGGAACCAGCCATGGCCTTTTGGTGTCCAGTGCCTCGAAGGTGTGCCTGTGAACGCTCGTGGGACTTCCTTCTCCTTCGATTTGTCCCCCAGATCTCTCCCGCGCGTTGTTTCTGCGACATTTTGACCTGCCAGGCCGGTGGTTGCGGGCGGGATCTGGCCCCCGAATTTCGGCCGCGCCAGCAGTGCGACTGTCCTTGTGAACGCGCGTTGCGGTGGAGTCCTTCTCGGGGGAAGCCTTTGGGCGCGCCGCGGCCCCCCCCCCCCCTCGGGCGCGCTTCGCCCCGCGGGGGGGCTTTCGGAAGGCGGGCGTCGGTCCGAGACCGCCCGCGCTGCGTGCAACTGGGAATGTTGCGTCCAGTTGAAGCATCCGAACCACGCCAAGAGGCGATGGGCGCATGCAATTTGACCGTGCTCGACGTACGCGGAGCCAGGGGCGCCCGTGGCGTTGGATGCGGCTCGCGCGTCGCAGGCGGATCCGCATGCATCAGACCCGCCTTCCGGCCGCCTGAGACCCCGCCCGCCTTTGCCCTGTCTCCCCAATTAAAGCTGTGCGTAGCCCGCCTAGCTTTTGCCGGAAGAGGTTCGCTCTCGCCCCGAAGACCAAAAAGTTTGCGCGACCCGGTGGCCAACGTGCCAGTTTGCCCAGTGCCGCGCAGGCGGGTTGTAGGTTTGCTCGATGCCCGTGGGCCTCCAGCGGCCGAGTGGCCGTTTGCCGCGGCGTTTTTTTTTTTTTTTTTTTTTTTTTTTTTTTTTTTTTTTTTTTTTTTTTTTTTTTTCTTCCCCCCCCGCTGGCAGGTCCCGCAACTGCAGCGAAGACGACCAGTTCGCAGTCACTTGCTTGCCCCCTCCCTCTCGCGTGCCGTTTCCGCGACTTTCCGACGCGCGTCGCGCGGCGATGGGGCGGCCGTGCTTGGGCCCCGAATTTCCAGTGCGTTTGCAGGGCAGCTGTCCTCGTCAGCAACGCGCGCGGCGAAGTCTTTTTTGGCTTCCGGGGGTGTCGCGGGAATCTCCGCGGGCGCGTCGCAGCTTCCGCCGGGCGCTGGTCGTTGCCGCCCGTCGCCGCGCAACCGCTGGTCGGGACTGCAGTGGTCGCGGGGACTGATCTTCGCGCTGGGGCGGCTGGGCGGGGCGCCCAGCCCCGCGCCTTCTGGTCGTTTCTATGGCCAGTGGCGCGCGTTTGCGCGATTGGGGGGCGCGCGCTATGCAGGCTTCCCTCGCGGCGACGCGCGCGCCTTCGTTCGCGTGCCCGCGCGCGCCCGCGTCGTCGCGGCGCGCGCATTCGGACAGGATTGATTTTCATCGCCCAAGAGGCAAGAACAAATCCATCCTCACTGTGTTCGCCACCAGTCACAAACGAAACGTGCCCCCCCCCCCCCCCCGGGCCAAACTGCGGGCCCTGGGGGCAGCCGCGCCCCGCCGATAGCATTCCCGAGGAGGGACAGGCAGACGTCGCGCCCGAGTCCAGGGCTGACTCCATTGGCCACGCGGCCAGCACACGAAAGCTTGCACCACGCATGCAACGTAGTCCTTTGCAGTCTGCCGCGCGGGAAACGTGCGAGAACGGGCCGATGGGTCACGGGCCAACGTCGTCCAGGCTGCGCCAGGAAAGACCTCAGGACGAAGACGAAGACGAGGGAGACGCGCGGTTTGGAGGTGGCAAGATGGGAAAAAGGGGAGGAGCAGCGAACGGGGCAGGAGGGAGAGGAACGCAAAGGGTAACAAAGTTCACCCCCATCCAGCGCTCGTGGCGCAGTTGCCGGCCCCGCCGTGGAGGGTGCGAGCCTCGCTCAATCCTGGCGCTGAGAGCCTGGAGAAGGCGGCGAACGCCAACGGAAAGGAGGCGCCGGCAGACCGAATTCGGCCCCGACGCCGCGGAGAGGCTGGCGTTCTGGGTGGCGTGGCCTCGAGGCCCCCCTCCCGCCCGCAACGCGGGGACCGCGGCGGAGAAAACGCAGCCAAAGAAACGTGGGCGACAAGAGGATGGGCAGGACGATTGGGGGACAGGGAATGGACGGGGCGCAGGGGCGAGATCAGGTGGTTGCTGATTTCGCCGGGTGGCCGTACTTGCCGACCCCCTGATGCTCGAACACCGTGATATCGGAAGACGTAAATTTCCCAAGACACTCAACCATGAAAACCTTGGTGCATGAAGCCCCAAAGCCCTCATGCCCCAGGGCCCTGAAGTCCAGACATTCGAACCCTTCAGGCCCGAAGCCTACGAGACCCCAAGTGGAGTTGCTTCAGTTGGAGCAGCTGGATCTCACAGACAAGGCGAAAACGAACCCGATCAGCCACGCCTGCGTCCGAAGAGGAAGCGGCGCGCGGTCCATTCCATTTGGGCACGCTCTGCGCTGAAATTACTTGGCATCGCTCGGACGTGTGCATTTTTCCTTCGGCGAGGGCCATTGAGGAGCATCCTTGATCAGTTGGCGAAAAAACCACGTCGAAACAAACAAAACACAGGGAATGGACGTCCGAGCGATGGCCAGGCCCATTCCACCTGGGCACGCTCTGCGTGGAGATTACCTCGCGGACTGAGACGGCGCCGGGATCACGGCCCTCCCATCGCGGACCACTCGCTGTGCTGCAGCAGCGCGTGGGCGCGGGATGGCGCCGTTCCTGCACTCGGCCTTCTTGCTTCTGCGATCCCAGACCCCTTCGAGTAATGAAAAAATCAGGACGGAAGTTTTTTTCTTAATTTTCGGCCTCCAGAGGCCCTCGCCGGGCCTCGGGAGCGTCAAAAAACGACTCAGGATGCAGGGCCGGTCCTGGGGAAGGGGTCGGGACCTCTGGGGGGCGACGCAATGAAAAATGCCATTACGTCGGGGGTCTGGGATTTTGCACAGGCGCGATGGCAGGATTTGCCAAAGGCAGCTGGATAGATCCCCGCGTCTTCCTAGCGTGCGGCAGTGCTCTCCGCGGAGCTCCATGGCGGAGCCCGGTGATGGAAGCCCTGCCGATCCCGCGAACGCGTCGCCAATCCGGGCAATTCTCTGCGTCGCCCAGCTGCCGCCCGCGGTCTCGGCGAGCACAGCGTTGGCGGGGCGCCACAGACAGCGAGGAGAACATGTGCAACAGCACAGACGCACGACACGCTGACGCATCTGATGTCGTATCCAGTTGCGCGTCGGCGATGTCGTCGCCAATCCGGGCAACTCTCTGCGTCGCCCGGCTGCCGCCCGCGGTCTCAGCGAGCATGCGCGTTGGCGGGGCGCTGGTCGGCAGTGCGTGGCTGCGTCGGGATGCTTCCCAGCTGCGTGGGCGAACGCGCGGCTGTGGCTTGCACGAAACGCATTATTTTCTCCGCCAGCTGCGACGGTTCGGGCGGATCCGCCAGCAAGCCTTGCGTCGTCGCCGTCTCCCCAGCTGGGATGGCCACTTCATCGTGCGCCTGCGCCGCCGCCTCCAGGGGCTCGTCAATGGCAGGTGTGATCGCGCCGCCCGGAGCGAACACCTGGCAGGATATAGTGTCGGAGAACTGCTGCCCCGCGAAGGCCGCCTCAGCAAGACTTTGGCGCGGCGCGAGGATCCGAGTACAGCGGGCTCCGAATCCAAGGGGTTCGAGCTCAGCCGGCCCGAGCAAAGCCGCGCCCGAGGTCGGCCGGGTCCGAGTTCGGCCATGTCCGAGATCGGCCCCCTCCCTTGCAGCGCGCGCGGCAGGAGGCTCGCGGCTCGCGCCGCCGAGCGCGACATCGGCCAAGCGCGAGGTCGGCCGGGTCCGAGTTCAGCCGGGTCCGAGGTCGGCCGGGTCCGAGTTCAGCCGGGTCCGAGGTCGGCCGGGTCCGAGTTCAGCCGGGTCCGAGATCAGCCGCGTCCGAGTTCAGCCGGGTCCGAGATCAGCCGCGTCCGAGTTCAGCGGGTCCGCGAGAGCAGCCGCGGGTTTGGGGCTCGAGTTCAGCGGGTCCGAGTTCAGCCCGGTCCGAGAACAGCCCGTCCCAAGGAATTCAGCGAGGTCAGCCGGATCCGAGATCGGCCCCCTCCCCTTGCCGTGTATTCGACGAAAGCCTCACGCCGTAGACTGAACGGTTGGGTCCCAGTTCGGCCAGGTCCGAGTTCAGCAGGGTCCGAGTTCAGCCAGATCCGAGTTCAGCTGGATCCGAGTTCAGCTGGGTCCGAGATCAGCTGGGCCCGAGATCAGCCGGGTCCGAGTTCAGCCGGGTCCGAGTTCAGCGTGTCCGATCTCAGCGGCGCGGGGTCCGAGTTCAGCCAGGTCCGAGTTCACCAGACTGTCTGGTCCGAGATCAGCTCCTTCCGTTGGGGGCTCCTTGGGTCATCTGAGTGCGCTTTTGGGCCGTTTGGGCATTGCTGAGTCCGTCTTGTGGGGCTCTCTGGGTCGTCTTGGGACCCTCTCGGGCGCCTTGAGGGCCGTGTGAGGGCCTCCTTAGGTCGACTTGAGGTCCCCTCGGCATGCTCTTGGGCCATCTTGGAACACCCTGGGGCCGTCTCGGGGCCCTCGTGGGGCCCTCGTGGGCCGTCTTGAGGCCAGGGCCCTCGTGGGCCGTCTTGAGGCCATTTTGGAGATTTCTTGGGTCGCCTTGAGACCGCGGACGCCCGAAAAGGCAAGCACCGCGAACATTCATGAATCATGCCCGACAACCAGCGGTCTTGATGCTCTCGGGCCCTGCCGGGGGTTCTCCTCCTCGAACCCTCTTGACTTTAAGGGTAGCTCTTTGGGAGATGTTACAGTATCGGGAGCATAGCTCGCGCGCCGCTGCCTTGGGCTCAAGGCACGCGCGCCCTATTTGCCCGGATACCTGATGGTATTCGCTATTTGCATGGACATCTATTTGCCCGGACACTGCTTGTGTTCGCTATGTGCTGGAAATATCATTACATCGATCTTATCCTATCTTACCCACCCACCCCTCATACTGTACCCTCACAGCAGAGCGATGGATGCTATTTGCCAGGCTATATGCCCTATTTGAGTTACCAGGCTCACTTTCGACTTGGTAGCGGAGCTGGCCGCACTCTCGTGTGGTCAGCTCTTGCTCTTCTCAACCTCACATTCTTCGGCACGATCTTCGTGACCACCTACTACCCTGCGCCACCACTCCCAGTACATTTACGAGGATCTGTTCAAGAGCAAGAAGCTACACGAGAGGTACGACGTCTAGACGACCAAATTGGTACCATATACGCTTCATCATTGCGTTACTATCAACCGCTCGGCAACGAGCCAATAACGCAATACCTGAAGCAAGGGCGGGGAAACCCGCTAGACAGAGCGCCTCGAAGACTCGACAAGGCGCTACCCCAGCGCGACACCGCTCATCATAACCGTCCTTCGTTACACATTCTCGGGCTAATCGTTTTCGCTATCATATGGTTCGCGCTGGGGGCAGCAATCGCACACATGCGTCGGGGAGATAACAGCACCGATGGGCAAACACATGGCCCATATTGGGACCCTCAGGGTAATGTACCTTTTCGTGAGTACATTTACGAGGTCAACGCGTGGCTCAACGTTACAAGCGGACGTATGACGCCACAGGCCCAAGCGGCCGCAATACAACGCGGCCTGGGAGGCCTAGCGAGGACACTCGCCATGAGGGTACCGCCTGACATTATAAACTATGGTGCTGACATTGATGGGGTCCACACAGACCCAGTAACATACATCATGTTCCTCCTCAGCATGAAGTTCGAACGCCTGGAAGATGAGCGACAGCTCACTTCCGGCACCCAACTCATCGACTTCCATGTGCCTCACGGGGAACGAATCGATGTCACTCTTACCCGATTCGAAATGGCCCGACTTGAGGCACAGTCGGTGGGATTCGACCTTCCTAACTTCCAACTGCTAACCGCTATCCTATTCCGCGCCTTAGGCGTCGGCAACCAGAAAGCCATGCAACTCTCACAGCCACTCAACCACCAAATGCCTCGAACACAACAACAATATGATGAGTTGCTGGAAAGGATGCGTTCGGTAGGTCACCTATCCGAACGATCCCCTGGCAACATAGGATCCGTATTTGGAAGAGGAAGGGGATCTGGTAGTGGAAATTTCTACACTACCTTGACTACTGAAGCCCAGCCTGGAAACGGGCCCTCAAACATATGGGCCGATGACCCAGGAGAATCCACTGCTTTATTAGCAGGGGATCGATCACAACCAAGCTGGGCAACCAGCCCTCCTTCTAGAGAACCACAACCACACCGCTCGTTATGGGGGGAATCAAATCCCCTAACCGACGGTGTATCCACCTATTTAGGAGACGAAGATTTCGACTCCGGCACCGATACAGACACTATATCATCAGATGGTGTTGAAGCTCTAGATTGGTCAGATATCATGAATATGGATAACGACAATCAGCGTGCTGAGCATTTATTCTGGCTGTTACAACAGGCTAAACGAAGGTGGAGGAGGTTCACACGAAAACCAGTGCGTCGTGTTAGAAGGAGGATACGCAGAAGTTTTAAAGGAAAGGGTAAAGGCAAGCGTGGTCGTCGGAGGTTGAACGGGCGAGGTATCGCGGCATTTCTCCAGAGGCTCTCAGATGAACAACATGATGAGATATTCTTTGGGGGAAAAGGCCGCGGTAAAGGCCGTAGAGAGACCTCAGGTAAAGGTAAAGGTAGGCGGGGAAACCCGCGAGGTAGAGACGGCCAGGTTCTCAAATGTCATGAGTGTGGTAGTACCGATCATCTTGTGCGAGATTGTCCAGCGAAGGGAAATGGAAAGGGCATGTCGTCCGAAGTCCATTTCGGCTCAAGCACACCATCCATTGAGTATCTGAGCCTCCAGGACTTTGAGGCTATGGAACAGATATTTTTCACATGGGTCGTTGGCATGGACAACATTGACGAGCTCGAGGGGTATGGACATGGATTATACGCGTATTACCTCGAGTACGTCCGCCGGTTCGTCACGGGCAGTAATGAACTCACTCCCGTGGAACACGGTACGCTCGGAAACGAGCCTCTTTCCTTCTTCGACTGGATGTTCGGGAACCCAGGCAACATCATGGCCTACGAGAGCGACGACGAGGACACCACTATAGAGGCTTCGCCTTCCGAGGTTCAACGGAACCTCGAACCTCCGCCCGAAATCCCGCCTGGAAACAGGCCTTCTTTGATGGGAGAATATCCCCAGACCACTGAAGACTTAATTGAAATGGAGTCTCAGGCATTTGTTCAGGCCTTCATTGCAGGCGAACCAGATATTCCGTTCATACCTCCTGGTTCGCTTGCTCCAGGCGAATATGGACCACGTACCCTTTTGCAGACCCTCATGAGGATGCATGAGATACTTACAATTGGTTATCCTGAAAGTCAAGAACATATCGAAGCTGGCATCATGACAGAACAGGATAATGATGCTTGCGGTAGCTCAGAGCTACTCTTGGCAGCTTTGACTCTCATTGACAGTATATATCCTCAGGAAGTGCAGCGACACTTGATATACTCCCATGGTAGATGGCGTCGTGCCCTGGAAATGGCAATGGCTATGCGTGGTCATGATCTTCCCCCGCCAGGATGGAATCTCCGGGAGCTGGGGATGAGGCCAAATCATACAGCCATGCGTAACATTGCTAGGCAGCCTATGCTCGTCGATGACCCTGAGCCGACGACTGTGCCTCCTACTCCAGGACAGTCGAGCGACGCCCAGACGCCGGCCATGCAGGGAAACCTGCCTTTACCAGATGCGCCAATGGCCATCATAATTGGTAGTTCGACATCAGAAGAAGTAGAAGGCGATGGTTGTGGGTTAGATGAGGATGACGTCACCATCCTCATGATGGACGTGACTGGTGAGGAAGAGGTCGATTTCGACCCTGATGAGTCTGAATCATCATCACCATCGGCACAAGAGCCACTTGCGCCGAGCTCCACCCAGCAGGGAGACCTGCCTCCATCGAGCGATCCACCTGGGATCGCAGAGGAGCCTCCTCAAGCACCTCCAACGGGTGCCGCTCCTGCTGCATCGGCAGCTTCTTCTGATGAGAACACCAGAAGATCTCGTTCTCATACGCGCGTCAGAGAAGAGCCACATCCCCAGGCTCGACTTCCCCGTGAGTGGAGACAGGCTGGCCCAAAGGAACACGCTCTTAGAAGAGGTGGCCAGCTACTTCCGTACAACGACCCACGACGCCGAAAAGGGGAACACTCGGCCTTTGGCCAGGGCAATCCTGCCTATAGGGACGGCGATGGCAGGCCCATCCGTGGAGGCTATCAGCTTGCAACAAACATCCGCCGCCCTGAAATTCAAGAAGCGCGGACCCAGTTGCGAGATATTATCGCGGCTCGCAAGCAGTATAGGCCTCACGCTGCATGTGGTCCTTGTTCCCAGCCGATCCAGAATCACAGGCCAGGATGCCCCGTTGGAAACAACGAAGGCCTGAGCCCCAACAGGGGCAAAAACCCTCCTAAAGAGGGCCATCCGCCACTTGGCCCGATGACACCGGAAGAGATCGCAGCAGTGAATAGTCGTCTCGGGATCTTGGGCCACTTGGATCCGAAAGAAGAAGAGAAACCTACTCCGGCTCCAAGGGGAATGGTAGCCATGACCCAGGAAGAGAAAGACGCGCTCTTTAGTCTTCCTGGTATGCGAGGAAACTCGCCTGGCGTCTCTAGCCAGTCCCAACAACCAGAGCCGATCATCAAGGACGAGACAAAGGCTCAACGTGTGGCGGAAGATGAGGAGCGTATTCGGACAGTAGAAGAACGCACACGCGAGGCAACTCGCAAGATGCTGGAGGATTCCAGCAAGCTCTACATGAAGGGGGCTAGAAAGCCCCCACTCCCACTAACTTCGAAGGCCAAGAGTGAACCCCCGACACCTAAGCCGCCTCCGGCGCCGAAACCGAAGGCGAGCTCTCGGAGCCCTGGGCCAGACGTGCATATGGAGGTGTCTCGATCTGCGACGCCGAGGCCGCCGATTGGCACAGCTCCTACACCAGCATCTGTGCCCAAGCAGCAACCTCAGGACCCCACTGAGGAACGAAGACGTCCGCTTAGCCGCAGCAAGTCCATTGCGAAACGGGCGGCAGCTTTCGAGCGCAGTGGGTATGCACCTGCGCCAGCTTCGCCTGTGGCGGCTCGTTCCAGGAGGTCCGATGACGGTGCTATGTCGAGGGGTAACTGGGTGCCGAAGATCAGGGGCAGCGCCAGTCGCGCATCTCCGCGGGGAAACCCGCCAGGCGCTGCTGCCGCAGCTTCCTCCTCTTCAGGAGCCGCAGCCTCTTCAGCAACAGAGGCTCCGATGCGGGGAAACCCGCCAGTAGTTCAGCTGCACCACCCAGGAGACACATCCTTTACTAGTGGGACTCCAGATCTGATTAGGGATAGACTGGCACTTCGGAAGCTCCCACCGATACGTTCGGTGGATGAGTCATTCATGAAGGAATGCAGGAAGGCCGGAATTCTTCCCACATCCAATGATACTCTTAAAAGGTTAAGCAAAGCTATCAGCAGGATATGTAGACTTGCGCCAGATAAGTCACATAATCCTGTGTGGCGCCTGAGATCTTTTGATGATCATGATGGTTGGATTAACCTCGTGGAACTCGTGGCTGACTTTCCGTGGAACACAGGTCACTCGAGGCACGCTGGACATAACCCAAAATATGACGAGGCCAAAGTCATTAGCGAACAGTTGTATGGCCGCTCGGTTGACCAACTCGCAGCCCCATCATGATGGAAGTTGTTCATGTTCGTGAACCAGACGGAGAAGAAAAACAGCGCCTTCAATTCAAGGTGCTAATGCGGGACTCCGGCGAGCCCGCTATCTTCGTCCGCGCCTCTCAGGGGCATTCATGGACATTGAAAGCTCCATGGTCGCTGTACAGCTACATTGTACTGTGCGACGAACCCGCCGGGAGACCGGCCCCATACCCTGAAGTCGCCATGCATGGCACTCGATGGCACGCATTCGAAGGTATCATGTGGTACGGCCTGTCCTGTAGACCTGAGCACAACACGAAGAAAAGGGGGACAGGCCGTTCACGCATCCATTTCGTGCCGACATTGCGCCGCCGTGCCGTGAACAGTGGGTGGGACCCAGATTCAGACCTCATCATCTTTGTAGATTGGCGCAAGGCCATGCAAGATGGTATGAAGTTCTGTTGGTCCGATAACGGAGTCCTCTTGTCCGAGGGAGATAACGGTATCATTGAACCGTATTACATTTCTCATGTAGAGGACCTGACCACTGGACGGCAATGGCGCAACCCAGAATATTTGGGGAGACGCCGTGCGCGAGTCTCTGTCAGTACGATGACTGCCTCAGATAGGTGGGCTGATGTTGGTGATTCCAGCATTAAGTACCAGTGGTCCCGAGACCAAGAGGGTGTTGATCCAGCCATGGTCTACCTCCACAGGGACGTTGGGGACCACTACAGCCCCACCCAGCTGGGAAACCAGCCTGAGATCTTTCGGATCTTTATGATCACCGAGAGTGAGGCCGGGAGCGCGGCTCCAAGCCGTGCCCCAAGCCAAGGGCCGAGCGCCGTGTCTTGGCAGGCCATAAGTACTTCAGACCTGGATCAGATTGCAGCTTCGCTGAACCCTGACCAGGTAGAACAGCTGGCGGACAGGCTGTACCAGCAGGATCCCTGGGCCGCAGGCCAGGGAGCAATGTCCGCTATGGCCACGAGAAATCGTCAAGCCATGCAGGGAAACCTGCCTACAAGCGGACCTGCTCGGTTCGAGCCAATGCACGCAAGCCCCACACAGAGCATGCACACTCCAAGGGGCATGACTCCATCGGGCACTCCGCCAGCACAGTCCCCATTTGGGACACCTGTCCGCCCTGCCGTAAACGGCGCACTCATGGAGAGGTTAGCTGCGGCTAGGGCTGATCACAGCACAGCCCTCCTCAACATGATGCCGCCCGGCACGCCAACGAGTCAGCAGGGAAACCTGCCTGGTACACCAAGCCACCACAGGGCGGGTATACCCGACGACTATCGCTCAAGAGTGGCGGCCGCGGTACAGCAGGTGCAGAACCATAATCTGCCTCACCCAAGTGGGCAGAGGTGGAGGCCAGCCTGGTCCTGGGAACCGGAGGGTCCCAACCCACGGGACCCCGCTCGGCAACGAGCCTTTATCCCGGCGTTCAACGCCCATCCGAGCATGTCTCAGGGCCAGAGGCCACCACCCACGCAGATGAATCCGCCATTATACCCTGACGGTACAAGGGTCCCGAACAAATTTGTTCGGGAATTGGCGGATCAGATGCATAACCTCACCAATGTGCGCTGCAGTGACCACTCCATGTACCCGCACATGGCCTTCATGCCTTCTCCAACATCACCAGAGGTGGTTGTACAACCCACTGCCCATTCAATATCGTCTGGCAGTAGGGGCGTGCCTGACTACATCAGGCAGACGCACCACACTCAGCAGGCATGTTTCAGGAGGAGGCAGGCGGTGCAAAGTGTACGGGACCAGTCACGTGCAGCTGCACTCGACGTGGTGCGGAATAGGGGCTCACCTTTGCGAGGAAACTCGCCTGCCGTGACTCCCCCCACTTCCATGCCCAATGTCGAAGTGCAGGAAGTGCTGAATTCAGCGGGGACACCCCCATCAGCCTTCATGCCCTCCGAGACGGTACTGGAGAGGCAGCGGCGGGTATATCCCAGGGTAGCAGACGTAGAAGTATTTACTGGGATGGAGGACACCTGTGCTGTATGCCTCGAAGAATTTCAGCCCAGGGATAGTGTGTACCGCCTGAGGTGCAATCACCTAGTCCACGAGGGATGCTGGAATTCTAACGTGGTGGGCCACGTGACAAACCAGCGAGAGGGAGATCCCCAGCAGCCACCATGCGCGATCTGTCGTGCACCTGGCATTATAACATCGTCCTTCCCATGGACTGGCTCCCTTAGTCAGACTCCCGAGCAGTCAGCGAGGGAGCTGCGGGAGCTGAGGGGCATGGTGGAGGAGATGACGGCCAGGATGCTAGCTATGCAGACAGTTTCGTCACACCAGCAGGGACACCTGCCTGAAGAGGTAAGGCCGCCTATGGCAACGGGATATTTCGATCAGCTTATCCCGATGACGGCGCCTCAGCAGGGAAACCTGCATGATACTCCTCAGATGTCTCCCCAGAGTGGAGGCGAGGCTGAGATGTCACTGGACCCTGATCAGCTGCGCGAGTTGCGTGTACGACATTTCCAGAATCAGATGGATAATACGCACACAACGTTTATGCTAGATGCCAATAATCCTGAAACTGATAGTCCGTCGTTAGACCTATCAGAATCCTCAGCGGCGTCAGCAGCAACAGCAGCCAGGGCCATCAACATCTCAGCGACGAATGAGGAGTTCGAGGAGTGGCTGCGGTACCGGGATCACGTCACGAACGAAGGGCTGCAAGACATCGCCCTTCACTCGTACTTAACGCTGATAAGGCGCACTACCCGCGAGCAGTATATGAGCATACGTGATGAGTATGCCAACTGGCGGGAGGAGCGTGGTGATCACGCCCAGCACGTGTCGTACTTCCAGTACATTGACCTGGCACGCATGGCCGAGAGCGAGTCGCATGCCAGTGTCGTGCGGGGCAACCCGCCAGGGAGTGCGAATGTGTCGCGGGGAAACCCGCCTACCGACACAGCCGACACTTCAGAAACTGTGCACATCAAGCAGCCGAGTGAGACGTTCTTGGATGACGGTGGAAATTCCATACTCATCGACGTCGGTTCGAAGATCAACATCATGGGCGAGAACACGAGCCGTAAGTTCGTCCAGGCTGCTGAGTCACATGGTCGTGCTTGTACGTTCGAGCCCCGCTCTCGTTTGCATATCAACGGAGTGGGAGAGGGGTCGGCCCCAGCGGATACCGTAGGCACATTTAGCATTGCCTGCGAGTACCAGGGGTCAGCCCAACACGATTCATACAAGACGAAGATTGTGTCAGGCTGTGGAAAGGACCTGCCAGCCATCCTAGGTCTCGATAGTATGCAGGACAAACGCACGATCATCGTACTTGAACGAGGCCAGGAAAAGCTGATATTCCCTGGTAAGGGGCAGGTCAAGATGGAGCTCCCGGAAGGCTCCAAAATCATGCCGACGACGAAGTTGCCGTCAGGGCATCTGTCGATCAGGTGTGATCGTTTTGGAGCTGCGGGGCAACCCGCCTCGAGCTCAAGCAGCACGTCCTTCCAGACAGTGCTGACAGGCGAGCCGACCCCAGCGCAGGAGCGCAATCAATTGCAGGGAAACCTGCCCCAGGGGTTGATGGAGACGCTCGCCAAGGCCACCATGCGAGGCGACAACATCGACGATCTCGAGACGTTCGATTGTTTTGTTGCCAGGACACTGGCCCAGCATGGTGGTAGTGTACCCATGGACGCTGTGCAGTCCCGCCGTAAAATAGTGATGGGATACACTAATCGTGAATTGCATACGGTCAGCGACGCTAGGTCCAAAGGCGTGCTGAAACAGCTGATGGATAATCCATCGATGCTGACAGCATTTGCGGAGCAATCCGCCTCTGAGGCCACGGCGCGCTGCAGTGCTGAGCTCCAGCATCTGAGGGAAGCCCAGATGTTGGCAGATATTGTAGGCACATCTTCTTCATCTTGAAGATGGCAGGGCGACGTCGCCCCCTCGTCGTCTTGCCTGATGGCTGAAAAGCCGGGGGGTAACAAGGACAGCGGGGCAACCTGCCTTAGTAAGAGGGCTTTTGTCATTGAAGATACGAGGGAGGCATGTGCCGACCTCCGCACACGAGGTTATATTTGTGACCGTATTTCCCACAACGAACTTATGACAAGCGTGGGCACAAACTATCTAGGTGCGGTGATCAGTGGAGATTACACTCTCATATGGATCAGTACTCCGGGTGACTGGTATATACGAACTCCAGGAAAGAGAGTGGCCCCACACTGGTCACGTATCCAGAACCTGTTGATAAAAGCCAAGAAACTCCGCATGAAAATCATCATATTCGGTCCCCCAGGATATGTTTGGAAGTTATCTCCAGTACGTGATACTCTGGAAGATCTAAAGTTGTCAGTAATACGGATGCGTTTGTGTCATTTCGGTATTCGGTTCAATATGCAAGACAATACACCAAGTGGTACATATATGCAGGTAGCATCATCGATACCGATTAGCTCGAAGCTGTGGACATGTACCTGTAAGCAGGCCATACCACAACATGTGTTGGACTGGTACGGCCATACGGTACGACATGCTGAATGGCGGGCTCAGACACGTACTACACTCATCCGTTACTTAAACGACAAAATCCTGGGGAGTACCACCACGCACGGAAACGTGCCCGTATACTTAAATACGTATACACGTACAGACCATAATACTCGTCATTACGTGACGACTCATAAGGGAGGACCAAAATGGTCTGAAGTTATCCGACGTGTAACAATCAACCTGGATACCAACGCGGTTATTCAAGATATCTCAGTTACCGATCAACCAACAGGGTATGATTGGCATGCACCATTACCTGCAGGGGTTGCCAACATCAGTACTCGGTTGTATTGGCAACCCGAGGAACCGGTCTTGCTCGGAAACGAGCCTACTCAATCACCACAGAAACAAAGACGCGTCATCATAGATGACTGTTCTCTCCCCCTCCCGACTCTGGCGATTGACGCATGTACCCATTCCACCACGACAATGAGTACACAGACCGACGAACAAAACGAGCAAGCTTTACCCACTGAATCGCGTATAAAGCAGAAGGAAAGGCTCAAAGCCGAAAAGGAAGCAGGCATCAAGCCTCGCCGCATTAAAAAGCACGTCGAAGACGGAAATGACGATTGCGGCGATGACTTGTCAGGACTCGGACAGGATCTTATGGCAACCTGGAGTACTGACGCCCCTGTCGAGCTGATAAGCTCCGACGAGGACGATGACCTGTTCCTTACCCTCCCCACATCTGTGCCCGACACACACGCTAACATATACAGCATCGTTGCTACACTATGCTACGGCCATAACAATTGCGTGGATATGTTGGAGCTTTGTGGTGGTGAGGGTGGCATCTCAGAGCTTGCCTTCTCAAGGGGACTGTCCTCAGGCGGCAACTTGGACAAGACTACATATGTCGACCTGGGAGACCCCTCGGTGCAGCAGGTGATAGATCACTACTTTAAGATATGCTACGTACGAGTTGCCATACTGCAACCCAGCTGCCGCACCACAGGACCACCATCTTACTATAACTACAAAGTCAATTATAACACTTGGGAACAGCACCACAGAGAAGACTTACCACACATAATCTATTGTGGTAAAATTGCTGTTACCCAAGATGACGCTCAGAGGTGGTTTATACGCGAACAACCGACAGGAACATGGGTGGACGATATTTCTCCATGGACGAAGCTTGCCAACCGACTTCACATCACGACCGTGCGCATTGACCAATGCAAAGATACGACTGGTGACTATATTAAGAAGCCGACAAATATCACCAGCAACGACAAGACAATTCTTAAACCCTTTGAGCGACTCAAGTGCAACGGTCAGCATGTTCACGCACAACCGTGCAACACCGAGCTTTCACTGGCACAAAAATACACTCGACGACTGCAGTCTGCCTTCGTGGAAGCCGTCTACTTGGCGAAAGCCATTGACACCACGCGCGGAAACGCGCCTATAAATACTGCACATGCTTATCCTGCCGACCTTCCTGAGCAAGCTGAACCAGGTGAAGGTATGAGACGCATCGGTGATCGTATCATCCCAAAGGTGGCTACGTGCCCGGCATGCATCGACAACGTCCGAAAGGACAGTCCTAGCCATAACAGAGACCCTACGCAGTGCAAATATCATGACTCTATCTCTGTATACTGGCCATGTCCAGCATGTCAGAGGGATCTTACGAGAAGCAAGGGTGTTAATAATCACCTTGATACCGAACCTGGTAAATGTCGTTTTGCTGAACCATTTAAACTACCAGACGACCACGACCCCGAAGGCAAAACCGTGCCAGCTTGGTGGAAACCCCTACCTAAACCTGGTGAGGGCCAAGCTTCAGCTTCAGGTGGCCGCCAAGGCGCACACGCCAGGCCACCACGACCACGTTCCTTCGGTAACGTCGATCCGACATCTGGTACCAGCAGCTACGACCTGCTACGAGACGCCCCCGAGCGTGGAAACACGCCTTCTGCGTCTTCTAGCGATACGCCACAGGTAGCGGCCCGCCGCGGACGTCTACAAGGCGTACCACCACCTCCAGACGCAGTCAACACAGGGGATCAACTACGTAGAGCTACAAGGAACCCTCTTGCCTCCACCGGCTCTGGGGCTCCACGACTACCCGACTGGACGAGATTTGACATCCAACACAGTCTACAGAGTCTCCGTAGTCACGAACCCCATGTTGTGAAAAAGGAACTCCGAAAACTGCATCTGCGATGGTATCATGCGAAGGAGCCAAAGATGAGGCTAATCCTCGAAAAGGTGGGGCTTGATAACGTTCGACTGAACATGATCAAGGAAATCTGCGACACCTGTCGGGAATGTAGAGCATGGGAACGTCCAGGAAACTCGACATTACCATCGGTAAGCCTCCCTGGTAACTGGCTCGATGAAGGGGAAATGGACCTCATGTTTTACAAGAAACGGACCATATTTCATATTATGGATCGTTGTATTCGCCTGGCAGCAGGCCTTGAAATTTCCGACAGAGAACGCGACGCTATCATCGATGCCTACCACTACTGCTGGATTGCCTATCACGGACCCTTCAAAGTTTTATACTCAGATGGAGAAGGCGCCCTGAATAATGAGGCCGCTAAAAGCATGATGGCCAATAAGGGCACGGAACTTCGTATCCGAGCACCGGGCCAACACGCGACTTCAATTGAGTCACGAAACGGCATTCTCAGAGGCGTCCTCCACATGATTGAGGAAGAATTGAATAGACACAACATCCCTGTTGTATTCACTAGAGTATTGGCGGAAGGCATCTTCGTTACTAATGCGTTTACGTTTTATAACGGAGTATCGCCATATCAGGCACACACAGGACGTCAGCCCTCCTTCCTTCCTGATCTCGATACCCTTGACTTTCCCAAGGGACCCGAGACTTCAGGACACGAACGAGAACGTCGTGTAAGGGAAGTCAGCCTCGAAGCCATAACTCAGGCTACTGCTGTAGCCAAGACAAATCGGGCTCTTAGGGCTAAGACGACTCCTGATGGTGCTCGCCTCTACTCATCAGGGGATTTGGTCGACTACCACCGACCTACTGCCACCAAGGACGACCATGGAGGCTGGAACGGCCCATTCCCGGTGATCCGAAACGTGCCTGAAAGAGGACATATTGTTGTCAAGGCAGGATCTCGTGAGGTAATTGTGATGTATCCTGATGCTCGTCACACACTATACATCGAATGTCTCCTCACACGGGAACTTGGCATGGATAATATGGCCATGCAAACCGTCCTTGCTTATGTGGCACACCTCAGCGCAGGGAAACCTGCCAAAGTTTTCGGGTATATCCCCGATTACAAGGGAAACCTTAATCTGTCAGACGACAGCAAGTTTCACCCGCGCGTACACTTAGCACTACAGTATCTCGTACTGAATTACTTCCGAGTAGAACATGTAGTAGCAGTTCGATTGGCTAAGAGTGTGTCAAGCCTACCTGCAGTAAAGTACGCCACCGGGTCTACGCTGATCCACCATGACAACGACATCAGCCCGGCGTTCCACTATTACGAATGCGTGGGCACTGGCTTAAACATTTCTCAGATCACTGGTAGCACTCACTCCAGACTTATTCAATGCTTGACTTCACGTGTCCCTTCCTTAGGATTGCACGACGATTTGGCTAAATATCAGCATCCAAGCAACACGTCTGGAGAACACGAGTCGCCTGGAAACAGGCCTTCTCCAGACACACCAGACGCTTCATCGCCGAGCGAAGGCCGTCTGTCGACAATCTATGAGGAAAATGAGGAACACAATAGTGAAGCTATGATGCTGGAAGAGTGGTACGACGAGCTACGTATGGACCTTCATCCTACGACGATTACCGATGATTATCTTTATTGCGTCCCAACAACTATGCTGCCCGACCAGTGTGTTTTGGTTTCAGCATTTGTGGACGAAGATGATACTATATCATCAGATATGCTCGGAGACGAGCCGAAATCATGTGAGTCCTGTCTAGTCTCTCTTTGTTCAAACACAGCCGACGAGAGCTACTCTCTAGACAGTGATGAATACGGTCCTTACGTTGAACTATGCTTTACATCAGAAATGTCTAAAATAGTGTTGGATCAGACTCAACTTGCACAGCTCGATACCGATATGGTCGCAACGATGAGAGTATATGTATCCTCTGCTGCTAAACGTGCTGTGGTTGTCAAAGAAGATGATCTACTAACCAAAGCCGACATAGCAGCACATCCAAAGGAGGTTAGTGAAGCCTTATATACTGAGCTCAAAATCTGGATTGATAATCGATGCTTTGAGATGTACGATTTATCCAAAGCTTCCAACATCATGACGTCCAGATATGTATACAAGTGGAAGTTCGTAAAGATGGGTACCGAGAACGTTAAAACCATTCGTCTCAGACTGGTCCTTCGTGGATTTATGGATACTGAGGCTTTTGATGTGGAAACATTCTCGGGAACCGCCCGAAGGCAGTCCCAACGACTCCTGGCAAGTGAAGCGGCATGCCATCCAGAGTGGATCTTAGCATCTATGGATATCGATAAGGCGTTCCTCAAGGGTTTGACCTATGAGGAACTTGCCCATGCCACCGGCGAGGAAACTCGCATGGTTTGCTTTACTCTTCCACCAGGAAGCGCTCAGGTACTTCGTGCATTACCCGGCTTCTCATCCTACGACGAAAGTCGACACTGTCTTAGATGCCTTAAACCAGGAACGGGTACTAAGGACGCTCCAAGAGCGTTCTCTCTCAAACTCCGTACGACCACACGAGCTATAGGACTTACACCGACCAGCTACGATCCTGAATTTGAATTCAGCCAAGACCTTCTGACGGCAAAACATGTCGATGATATTAATATGACAGGTCTAGAGAAAAATATAGGCGACTATGTACAACGTGTCGAAAAGGTGTTCGGCAAATGCAAGCTCAACAAGCACACATATACGAACTGCGCCGTTCGCTACACTAAGAATGATCAGGGAGATGTGATCATGGACCAGGACGAGTACATTAAACAACTACGTCCTATCACACACCCAGAACTTACAGGAGCGGCGGCCGACGCCAAAGCCACGAAACTCATCACCGACGTGTTCGTCAGCCTGCGAGGAGCCCTCGCCTATGCCCTTCTTGCCCAAATCTGGCTCATGGTATATGTGGTCTCTCTTCAGAAAATTCAAGAGCCCACCAATTTGCAAGTCAGACGTTTGAATGCTGTGACGCGAAAGCTGATCAGCAGCCCGAAACGTATCACCTTCCCTCGGATGAAGCCGACGAATGAAGTTGACATCCATAGCGATTCGGGGTATCGGAAGCTTACCGGGGAGGAGGATGACGAGACCAAGGGCTACGGCATACGCGGGGCCAACGTACTACGGCGAGGAAACTCGCCTCAAGGCAAGTCCGTCGTTCACCTCTGTGACGGACTATGCAAATCACACCGATTACAGGTGAGGTCCAGTTATGCTGCGGAGGCACTTGCAGCCGCACATAACCTTGATGAGTGTTACCCTACGCTCATTACTCTCCACGAGCTTAAGGCAGGGGCTTTGACTCCACGACAACTACGAGACATGCGTGAAGTTGGAGGCCTTGCTATCAAAGTCTCTCTTACCATAGACGCTGAGTCCGTCTACAAATCTTTATCAAGCAGGGATCTCAAAATACCTACAGAACGGACTCTGCTTGGACATATCAGCTGGATACGTGAGCTCATGGATATAGGTATAGTACATAATGTGCAATGGTGTGATACTAGGGATATGACCGCAGATGGGCATACAAAGGGAAGCATCGATCGGGAGCTGCTTCTGGAAGTGATGTCAGGCACTCAGTCATTTAAGTATGACGTGAAGCAATTTGTTCCCTTTCGGGGTCCCGAGGACAGAGACAAACCCAAGTCTAATCAATTTTAGCCTGTCCTTGTTGCCCTCGCGGTCCAGTCTGCCAGCACGGGCGCCTACTATAAAGGCGCCCCTTTAGCTGCTCGGAAACGAGCCTTATATTTCACGCCTGGCAACGAGCCGGCTTCGTACAACTCAGGCTCTTTGCCTTAATACACATTTGCTTGGTGAGGTATGGCCTAATTTTGGCTCACCTCTAACTAAGCCGATAGCCCTTCATTGTTTGAAGGGGCTGTCCTGTATTTGCGTGAAATACTTTGCGAGGAAACTCGCCTTACAGTCTGGTGTTTGACCAGACTGTACGCACTGTTTTCTTTTCTTTGCAAACAGTCGTGCGCGCGATCTTTGCGTGCGACTATGCTCTCCGTCTCCTCCCCTCCCGACTTTAAGGGTAGCTCTTTGGGAGATGTTACAGTATCGGGGGCATAGCTCGCGCGCCGCTGCCTTGGGCTCAAGGCGCGCGCGCCCTATTTGCCCGGATACCTGATGGTATTCGCTATTTGCATGGACATCTATTTGCCCGGACACTGCTTGTGTTCGCTATGTGCTGGAAAGATCATTACATCGATCTTATCTTATCTTACCCATCCACCCCTCATACTGTACCCTCACAGCAGAGCGATGGATGCTATTTGCCAGGCTATATGCCCTATTTGAGTTACCAGGCTCACTTTCGACTTCTTGGCCGTCGTGGTGGACGTTAGGGCAGTCCTGAGGCCATCTTGGGCCGTCTTGAGGCTGCAGTCGATCCGCATAGTAAGGATGGGCAACCTTTCCAAGGGTACCCTTGCATCCCTGCCTCCTCTGTCCATCCTTGGCCACTTTCGTTGGCCGCGCCCCGCTCGAAGAGCTTCGAAATGGGCGTCCAAGGCCCTTGCATCCTTATCGCGCATCCTTTCTGTACTGGTTGACTGTATCCCGGGTCGTCATGGAGGCACCCCGAGCCACCTTGGCGGCCTCGGTGGCCTCCCAGGCCCGTATCCTGGGAGCCATCTCTTGGGCATCCTGGACGCCCCGGGAGAGTGCCAGGGAGGCGTCGAGGAGCCCGGGGAACCTTGGGAATGAGAGGCTCGGTATCGTTTATCCGGTCCCCATCCCCATCTCCATCCCCTTCGAGGCCCCCACCAAATTGCCACCCCAGTTTGGGATGCACCCCTCGAAGCCCGAAGGGAACGACCCATATCCCCCTTTAGGGGGGTAAATCGGCCAGGGGGGGCCAGGCCACGCCGCTGGGGATGGGGATCGAATAAACGTACTCAGAGAAAGGGGGGGTGCATGGAACAGTTAGAGAAACCCTGCCATTAGCACTTGGCAGTCTACTCCAAAACCCCGGGTCTGGTTCTTTATAAGGCGTCGTTTTTTTGTGTCACTGGGGGGTCCAGTTTGTCAGGGCGCTTTTTTTGGATTGGAGCTTAGGGGGTCCGGTATATTAAGGCGCCCTGTCGAAGAGGGGGATTTGGATTATTTCAGTCGCATTTGGAGGGGGGTCTGGTTTTTTTTGTGGGGGGAGTCGATTAATAAGGGATTTGGAGTACTGCGTCTCAACGTGCCAGGCACGGTGGCGGATCAAGCACAGCGTGAGGCTCTACGCAGAGGTAAAGGAGAAGTGCTTGCTCGATGAGTACTGCGTCTCAACGTGCCAGGCACGGTGGCGGATCAAGCACATCGTGAGGCTCTACGCAGAGGTAAAGGAGAAGTGCTTGCTCGATTTCAGAACGTTCTCCATCGTAGCCATCTTTCTGGTTGGCGTGGGGCTGAGCGGGTACACTTTGTTACAGCTCATTATGATACACACCTGTGAGTCTTCACTCTGGAACCTGACCGGGTGCGTGAGCGAGGACGACGTCTGGCAATACCTGAATTTTTCGTGCCCGTCATAGTGCTTGGCCGCAGGAGCCGCGCGGTGCCTGGGGTGGCCCCCGCCCAAATGGTGGTTGGGCTCGCGTCACCGAATCGCCGGATCTGCAGGGCTGCGGTGCGCGAGTGGTCCTGCAGAGGGGGAAGAGGTACCGATACCGTCACCCTTCCATCGTCTTCGCCTCGGTGGGGCCTCCTGGGAGGCCCTCGTCGCCGCGGCCGGATTCTCCTCGAGATCCTTTTTGGTCAGCACACACCCCAAGAGAGGTCTGGGGAGTAGAGTGAAAACCCATGTCAAAAATTACCCTGTTTGCCTCCAGGGTGCCCTGTGTTTGTTTCTTGGGTTTCGATGGATTTGCCATGGAAAGCGTGCCTATTCCACACCAACAACCAAACGACGTCCTGGGGTTTCAGGGTTGGGTTTCTTGTGGAAGGCTTCTTGTGGTCTGCGGGGAACACACGGCCTGCCGGGCCATGCTCCTCGGCCCCAGTCCCACAGACAGATAATCCATCATTCGCCCGACTAAGATGCTGGTGCATCCGACGCGAACGTCGGATGAGTGTGTTCACCGACAGTTTCAACCAGAGAGTTGTAATTAGCTATCGAAGGAGAAGAAACGGCATGAACATAAACTTTTGGCGGTCCGCGCGGATTTTCTTGGATCCGCGCTGGGCCCCCCCGGCGGCGCTTCCAGCGCCACCCCTGGCGCAGATCCAAGAAATCCGCGCGGAACGCAAACAGTTCGTGTTTTTGTCTTTTTGCGTTGTTTCCAAACTCACGTATGTATTATTCACTGCGTGTCTTAACCAGGCCGAGCGAAGACGGCTCGACGGGTTCCAGAATTATTGTCTCAGACGTATTTGCAGAGTCTCTCCGTCGTACATCAGTCGGGTGTCGAACCGTGCAGTTCTGCAGATCAGCCAACAGACGCCTCTGAGCCATAGTCTTGCGCGTAGACAGATGTTGTACATGGGCCATTTGGCGAGAAGACCAGACGAAGATCCAGTCAGAAGCTCGGTGTTTGAGCCGGGCGGTCTGGTTCTCAAGAGCCTTCTTGGGAAAAGGAGAAGAGGCCGCCCGAGACAGTCTTGGGGGCCCATGGTGCTGAAGAACTGCTTGAATGTTGCCGGCTCCCATGAGCGACTTGCTGATTACTTCCGCCGAGAGGGCGGTGCAGCTCGCAGGTGGGAGCAGGCGGTCAAAGCATGGGCGGCGTGCTGAAGGCATCCGTTTCCGTGCACATTTTCACCCATTGCTCACGCGCTGTGGCCGGCGCAAGGCTTCTGTTCTGTTCTGTTCTGCTGCTTCTAAGCTGTGAATCATCATGTAGTACGTCTGGCAGCACACCTGAGGAAGGGCGGCGCACGGAAAACATGTCGAGATCGGCTGCGCCACAATATCTGGGCTGTGCTTTCCTGACTTCTTGATCGCTTTTCGCTGATTCCGCTAGCTTTAAGTCGGGCATGTCCCTTACAGGGGGAATATTCAAAAGTAGTAACAAAAATAGTTTGGGAACGATTTTTCTAGTATTTTCCGCCAATTTGGCGTATTTTTCTGCGTATTTCTAATTTTTCCTTCAAAATCCGCCTGTAGGGGGACATGTCCGACCTAACGCTAGCTTCTTTGCCTCACTTCTGTCGGCTGGCTTGGCGTGCGCCGCCCGTGCGGAGCGGAGCTGCGGGGGCGGCCGCCGTTTTGCGGAGGCAGTGCTCTGGGCGTGCTTGAGGTGAACCAACTCCTGAGAAGTTGCCGTGTGGCTGTTCGTTGGGACTTGCCCTGGGGGTTGTCTGGGGAAGGGTGGGTTTTGACGGGGCTCGCAGTTTCTCTGCCGGTGCCTTGCAGTTTCTTTGCTGGTGCCTTTTATTGTCTGTGTCGCTCCTGGGTGCCCGCTGTGGGACCGTGCGACGCTGACGGCGACGGCGACGATCGGCCTGCGACGCCGACGGCGACGATCGGATATGGGAGAGGTGCGTGCACATATCGTTCGGAGGTCCGCGCGGATTTTTTGGGATCGGCGCTGGGCCCTCCTCCCTGGCGCGCGGAGCGCGCCAGGGGCTGCGCCGGAGGCGTCGCCGGGGGGTGGTGGCCCAGCGCGGATCCAAGAAATTTGCGCGGAGGTTCGAAAGATATTGTGTGCCGATGATGCTATTTTTCCTGCCTGAGGGCGGCGGTGGCGGAGGAAGGATCCTCCCAGGCGCGCTGGCAGGATTTTGCATCCGCGGGCAGGGTGAGCGGCTACCGGCCTTTCTTGTCGGAGGCTGAGGGTGGACGTTGTGAAACCTGTATCGGCGGGCCGACCGCAAGGCGTCCGTCGTTGGGTGTAGCACGGCCCTCGGTCTCTGTGTGGATCGCAGCGGGACTAGGCCTGGGGGTGGACGTTGCGAAACCTGTATCGGCGGGCCGACCGCAATGCGCCCGTCGTTGGGTGTAGCACGGCCCTCGGTCTCGGTCCTGCTGGCGGCGGCGTCAGCCAGGCGCCTGGGTTGCTATTCCCACGTGGTCTGGCTCCCAGGGATGTGCGTTTTCCGTGAGAGGTGGTGGCATGTGCCACGTAAATCCGTTCGGGCCTTGTGTCCACTCACGGCTGGGGCTGTTTGCGTCAGGCAGACCCCAGTACGCACTGCCAATCGTCCCGGCAGGGTGGCCTGAGGCCCCCAACGCACCATGTCGGGTCGGTTGGGCCGCGAGTCGTCCGGCGCCAAGGGGCAGCTCCCGTACCCTGACCCGCGTGAATTTCTCCTGATGCGTATTTGCGGCGCTGGCCCGGGCAACTTGGGCTGGTGACCCTTATACATTCCTACATTCCTCTCCTCCTCCTCCTCTCCTCCTCCTCCTCCTCCTCCTCCTCCTCCTCCTCCTCCTCCTCCTCCTCCTCCCCCCCCCCCTCCTCCTCCCCTCTCTCCTCCTCGTCCTCCCCCTCCTCCTCCCCCTCCTCCCCCTCCTCCCCCTCCCCCTCCTCCTCTTTCTCTTCCTCCTCCTCCTCCTGTTTTTCCTGCTCCTCCTCCTCCCCACATGTGCATTTCAGTTCCCGGCGCGTATGAGTGAGAGGATCTGAGCCTGTGGGCCTCCACGAAGAGTGCCCGGATGCTATGCCTGTTGCGTCGGGGTGATTTCTTAGGGCGTTGTTGAGGCTGCCGGGGCTCCTGGGAGCCTCTCGGGATGTCTTCGGGGTGTCCAGGGGGCCTTTGGGGGCCCCTCGGGGGCCTCTTGGAGGTCTCTCGGGGCCCTCTTGGGGGCTTTCTGGCAGTGAGGGGAACCATCGTTCAGGAAAACTTGAACGTTCAGTCCGGGTTCCTTCTCTTCGGACCCTCGCTGGGGATCAAGAGGCTTCTCGGGAGGCCTCTCGGGCCGTCCTCGGCATTCTTGGGCCGTCTCGTGGCCCTCCTGGGGGCGTCTTGGCTTGAACTGTGGCAATCTTGGTGGCCGAATGGGCCGTGTGGATCGGTCGGAGGACGGACGAGCAAGAGCGGTTGGGGCCCCATGGAGCTGCATTGGACCATGAGGAGGCCATCTTGAAACCTTTCGGGGGTGCACGGAGGCCATCGTGCAACCTGCCACCCGTGGATCCCGACTCGAGTGACCTCTTCGGGCTCCCTTGGGCTCCCTCGGAGCGCTCCTTTCGGATGCAACTCCTGGGAGGTCAAATTCCGATTATGTCCTGGTCCGAAATCCGGCTTGATCCAGCTTGATCCCGCTTAATCCGGCTCAATCCCGCTTGATCCCGCTGAATCCGGCTTGATCCTGCCTCTTTCGAGGCCCACTCCGGCGTAACAGCCCCCCACTGGGGCTCAATCCTCCTTAATCCTTCCGACGAACACCTCCCAGTCGTTGCCTCCTAACGATCATCGTGTGCGTCACTCCAACATACTTATACGATATGTGCGTCGCCTCCCCAGGGGCGACGCGCGCACCGAGAAATCTTACAGTATATGCGTCGTGGCGTGCGCTTTCTGGCCACGCCGCTCGGGAAACGATATACTACAATATTGGTATACTATATGTTCGGGTCGGACGCGCACCTCCAAGGAGGACATATAGTATTAGTATGTCTCTGTGCGTCCCATGTAACCTGCCACCTGTGGATCCCGACTCGAGCGACCTCGTCGGGCTCCCCCCGGGCTCCCTCGCAGCGCCCCTCGGGGCCCCGAAGGCTCCGCCCCCGGGAATTTTCCGGCACCTGGGAGGCCCACCGCCCGGGGACCACCCAGGTTTTTTTTTTTTGGTTCGGATTGAGTCAGCCACGCGAAAAGGGGGGGCGGGGGAGGAGGGAGGGCTCCTTAGAAGCACCCCTGCTCCTTAGACGGCGCGGGCCTTAGCTACAGATGTGAGGCTGGCGCCTTCGAAGAAGCAGCCTGCTTCTAAGAAGCCCCCCCCCCCTCCCCCCACCCCCTTGTGCACGCCGCCAATTGAGACCCCCCAGGGGGCCGCCGCGCGCGCGCGCGCGAGTTTCGACAGTCCAATCTTGCTACCGGAGATTCTTGCACTGGGGCAGTGCCCTTCTGGCCTCTTCGAGGCGTGTGCCAGGTCGGACGCTGAGGAGGCGGGAGCGGGAGAGCTGCAGTGCACAGCTCTCATTGACACTGCATGTGCTCAAGTATCGAGGTCGCCTCCAGCGAGTCTCCGCCGCCTCCTGCTCTTTGGGAAACCGCCCGTGTGGTGAAGCGTGGGCCGAACGTCCAGCCGTGCTGCCGGGCTGCGGGTCACCCCCGTCGTTGGGGCAACCGCCAGGAAGGGGCCCCAGGACACGCAACTAAAAACGCACAAACCCCAAGATTCCCCATCTTTCCTATATTTTCTTGGTTTTTCGTCTTCCCCCCCACTTCCCATATTTTTCCACATTTTCCGGGGAATCGACGATTAGTTGTGTCTGCGTAGTTTTCCCCTCCTGACACTAGTGGAACACTGGGGAAGAGCCCTGTCGGGCCGTCTTTTGGCGCCTCTGGGGTCTTCTATGACGCTCGCAATATTGGAAGGGATATAAGCAAACAGTAGTTGAACATCATTATCCCAGTGCGACCCTACCTAGGAGTTGGAGCCCCCAGGAAAGCAGCATTAGTAGTAACCTTAAAGCTAAACTAAAGCTAAGCTAAAACTAAGCTAAATCTAAGCTAGAACTAAGCTAACGCTAAACTAAAGCTAAGCTAACACTAAGGTAATTCTAAGAAAAAAACTAAGCTAAAGCTAAGCTAAAGCTAAGCTAACGCTAAGTTAACACTAATGCAAAGCTAAGGTACAACTAAGCTAATGCTGAGCTAAAGCTAAGGCAAAGCTAAGGCAACGCTAAGGCAACTCTAAGCTACAGCTAAGCTATAGCTAAGCTAACGCTAAGCTAACGCTAAGCCAATTCTAAGCTAAAGCTAAGCTAAAGCTAAGCTAACGCTAAACTAAAGCTATGCTGCGCTATGTTATGCTATGCTATGCTATGCTGAGCTATGCTATGCTATGCTATGCTATGCTATGCTTGGCTATGCTATGCTATGTTTTGCTGTGCTAATGCTGCGCCGCGCTATGCTGCGCTAAACTAAGCTAAGGTAAGCTAATATATGCTAAGCTAACCAAAGCTAAGCTAGGCTAGGCTAGGCTAAGCTAAGCTAAGCCAAGCTAAGCCAAGCTAAGCTAAACTAAGCTAAGCTAAGCACAGCTAAGCTAAGCTAATCTAAGATGATATACGTTAAACAAAGCTAAGCTAAGCGAAGCTAAGCTAAGCTAGGCTAGGCTAGGCTAGGCAACGCTAAACTGAGCTAAGCCAAGCAAAGCTAATATGAGATAAGCTAAGCTAAGCTAAGCTTAGCTAAGCTAAGCTAAGCTGGGTGGACCCAGGGGGCGCAACTGGGGGAACCGCGGGGCGGGGACTGGGGGAACCGCCCGGGGCGGCCTACACTGCCCGGCCCCTTTAAGCAAACAAAGGAAGAACCCTCTAGGCAGGGCCCAGGTAGAGAATTAAGGATAGTTTTTTGATCTGGCGGCCCTCCTGGGAGAACTCTTGGAGCCTTTTTGAGGCGTGTTGTGGGCCTTGAGCTACCCTGAGGTCATCTTGTAGCGTATTGGAGCCATCTGGGATGGTTGCTGTCAGGGCTCGTGCTGGGAACTCGTCCTCCTGCTCATGCTGGACATCAGTACGGTAGGTTCGCGTCGTTCCGACCGGCGGCGACCCCGCCGCCAGCGTTCAACGTCGAACGTTGCCAGCGACTCAGAATCGGTCGATGTTGAACGATCCGACGTCTTGCAAGCGGCCGATCGTTCGAGGTCGAACGATCCCCGCTGTGCCAGGAGCCAACGCCGAGGTCGGCAGGGCGAAGAGGAGCGAGGTTCGAGGAGGTTATCCTGGACTCTCGGTGGCCTCCAGGGGCCTCTTGGGCAGCGCTCTCGTCTCAGCGACCTGTGCTCCCCCTTGGAGGTATGTGGCTGGAGCGTGCCCTGGGAGC
>CAUYUJ010021549.1:80000-137354 GCA_963575745.1 Prorocentrum cordatum | reverse complement strand
GAGGGAGGAGGGAAGAGGGAGGAGGGACGAGGGTGGAGGGAGGAGGGAGGAGGGAGGAGGAATGATGATACTGATGATGCTTATGATGATGATGCTGATGATGATGATGATGCTGATGATGATGATGATGATGATGATGATGATGATGATATTGATGATGATGCTGATGATGATGATGACGATGAGGATGACGACGATGATCACGACGATGATGCTGATGATGATGATGAGGATGAAGATGAGGATGCTGATGATGATGATGCTGGTGATGCTGATGATGCTGATGCTGATGATGCTGATGCTGATGCTGATGCTGATGCTGATGATGATGATGCTGATGATGATGATGATGATGATGATGATGATGATGATGATGATGATGATATGATGCTGAATGAATGATTATGGTGATGATGATGATGCTGATGATGCTGATGATGAGTGATGCTGATGCTGATGCTGATGCTGAGCTGGATGATGATGCTTATGATGATGATGATGATGATGATGATGATGATGATGATGATGATGATGATGATGATGATGATGATGATGATGATGATGATGATGATGATGATGATGATGATGATGATGATGATGATGATGATGATGATGATGATGATGATGATGATGATGATGATGATGATGATGATGATGATGATGATGATGATGATGATGATGATGATGATTATTATAATGAGGATAAGGAGGACGAGGAGGAGGAGGAGGAGGAGGAGAGGAGGAGGAGGAGGGGGAGGGAGGAGGCAGGAGAAGGAGGAGGAGGAGGAGGAGGGGGAGGAGGAGGGAGGAGGAGGAGGAGGAGGGGGAGGAGGAGGGAGGAGGAGGAGGAAGAGGGAGGAGGCAGTGGAGGAGGAAGACATCGATCGCATTGGAGGAGCTGGGGAGGACGGGGGGCGTCAGCTAACTCCACCAGGCCAGCGGGAGCGAGAGATTCGCGAGCGGGTCACGGGCCTCGCGCGACATTTGTTTGGTCGGGGTGGTTTGGAAAGAATGTTTCGGTCGTTGAAAGTAGGTCTGGTAGGATTTCCAGGTTCCATTCTATTTTGAGCGCCTTCCTACTTGCCTTATCGAGTGGTTTCACCTTGTCCGTCCTCTTTCGATTGCGGGCGGAACGCCGACCTATTTTCAACGTTTTCCTACGTCATGGTTCTACCTGCTTCTTCCGACCGATGGGTAAGGACCTTGCTGTGGCAAATTGGCAGGCATCGGGGTGTCCAGTGGCATCACCATCAACGGAGACTTCTCGGTTTTTCTGGGTGCCATGCTTTTTGTTTGTTGGTGAATATTCGGTTGATTTCTCTGTGTGCTCTTCCTCTTATTATTCCAGAAGGAGGGCGTGGAACTTGGACTGTCAATGGTTTTGAGGCGTTGGCCGAAATCAACGGGCATCCTACAGAACAAAAATCCTCAGGAGGTGCCTGCAGTCCTGTCTAAGTGTCCACGTTGAAAACGATTCCAGCTTGCGTCGAACCCCACGTTGGAGAAATAGCTGTGCTCCACGAGAGGTGAAACAACAATATCGTTACACCGCGCCCATGTGGAGCCCCTGTAATGCGATCGTCACTGTCGCCCGTACCCTCTTTCTTTTAACATTGGCAACCGAGCCCAATCCATCTATTGCATTGTGGTCTGGTCTGGGGAGCGTTGTCTTTTTTTGCATTTGTTTTTCCAGTGCTTGTAGTGATTGTTGTGCAACTGTCGTTTTGCCATGTCTCTGTAATGTCCAATGCCATTGCACCTCATGTATCATTTGTGCAGGCTGAGCCTCATCCCGTGAGTTTGAACTTTTTATTGAATTTTGTGTTCGGTCATGCCGTTCAGCGGCCGCGCTGCTATCTGCCAACGTGCTGCGCATCCGTCAGACCCCTGGGACTTGACTGGCTACATCTTGGCTGAGGTGGTTCTAAGATGACTTTGCGTCGGCACGTTTGGTGCTTCATTCCTCGTGCGTAATGGGCGTCTGTGTATTTGGATCGCTTTTGCAAGGGATGTTGGGCTACTTCTCGCAGCATTATGCGTACGCCAACGATCTCATCGAAGACGCCGATGTTGAACCACCACCGCCCCCTTCCTTTGGAAACTCCGGTTTGGTGAAACGTTGGGCAACGCTTTGGCTAAGCTATTGGACTATGTGTTCCCCTAGCCGTTGAGGAAACTCTTCGGGGAAGACTCGAGAGAGGAATAGGGAGAGAAGGATGCGGAGGAGAGAAAGGGCGTGGAGGAGGCGGAGGAGGAGGAGCAGGATGATGCTGCTGCTGATGATGACGATGCTGATGACGATGCTGATGATGATGATGATGATGATGATGATGATGATGATGATGATGATGATGATGATGATGATGATGATGCTGATGATGATGATGATGATGATGATGATGATGATGATGATGATGATGATGAGATGATGATGATGATGATGATGATGATGATGATGATGATGATGATGATGATGATGATGATGATGAGGAGGAGGAGGAGAGAGGAGGAGGAGGAGGAGGAGGAGGAGGAGGAGGAGGGGAGGAGCAGGAGGAGGAGGAGGAGGAGGAAGAGAAGGATGAGGAGGAGGAAGAGGCGAAGGATGAGCAGGAGGAGGAGGCCTCTTGGGGGCCTTCGGGAGCGTCTCAGGTCGCTCTTGGCCCGTCTGACGCCTTGGGATGCCGCCTTAGGGGCCTTTCTAGGCCATCTTGGTGGCCCCTTGGAGCGATTCAGGGACGTGTTGGAGGTTTCTTGGGCCGTCTTGGGTCCCTCTTGGATGCAGCTCGGGGCGTCTTGGGACCCTATTGAAGGCCTCTTGGGCCGTTTTGGGGCTCCTTTGGAGGCCGCTTGGGTCGTCTTGAGCCGTTGGAAGCCAGAAAGGCGCTTACGCTGGTGCTTCTTGGGTCGTCTAGGACCGTCTGAAGCCGGAAAAAGTGCTAATGCTAGAATGAATCCGCAATTTTAAGACCTTTAAGACAATTCGCGATGTTGGCTTCTTCGGGACCCTCCTGGGGGTCCTCTTGGAGGCCTCATGGGCCGTCTTGCGGGAGTCTTCGGAGCCTCTTGGATCGTCTCTGGCGATCTTGGACCATCTTATGGCCACCTTGGGCCGTCTTGGAGGTATTTGGAGCCGTCTTGGAGGTCTCTTGGGGCCATCTCGGCCGTCTTGGAGGCTCTCTTGGGACTATGTTGAGCTTAGGAGGCGGCAGATGCCGGTCCGCCCAGGTGGCTGGCGAGATGCTCCGAGAGCTCATTTTGATTTGTTTGGAATGGCCAAGAAGATCTCAAACATTTGGCACGCCAAGCACCTTGTTGGCAAGCCAAATGGGGCGGCGGATCTAGTGACCTTGGGCCCATCCCGCCACTGTGAGGAAGAGGCCTCTCGGATGCTTCTTGGACGAGGCCTCCTGGCGGTCTCGTGGTCCATCTTGGGGTGGACTGATTTCTGGGCTATTTCCTGGTCTGCGCTAGGTGCCTTTCGTGAACCAGGCCCTGACGGTGGGTGCGCACTTCTACACGCGGCCTATCCGAGCTGCAGGGGCTTGCACGAGAGGGCATCGAGGTCCCCCTTTTGGGTCCTTTGGGGGCCTCCTGGGAACCTCGTGGGCCCCAATTGGGGGCCTCGGAGGCCCTCTTGGGCGGATCTTGGGCACTCGCGATCAATTAGCATGGGCTTTCGATGCGGATAGTGGGCGAGCGCGCAGCGGACAAATATGACCCCCTACATCCCAATCAAAAACAAGCAAAGCTGCCGCGGGGTGCATGCTCATGTTCCAGATTGCCTCGCCACATGCACTTTTTGTTTTTCACAAGGATAGCGGGGTGGGGACCTTGCTTTTCTAGGGGCGGCTGGTCGTGTTGGGGAGGGGGTGTTTGCTGAGAAGGAGCAGTGCCGAATCATTCCCCGAAGGAGAAGGAGGAGGCTGAAAGAAGAACGTCGCTGAGCCACCTACACCTTGATGGCTGGTGGGGATTGCTCATACGAAGGGTCGGGCGGGTAAGGGAATTATAACTGGGCTGAGGGGTTGGTGAGTTAGGGATGATGGTGGCGCTATGGTGTTATTTGGGCAGGGGCGCTTGGGGGCCAGAGGGGTCGGTTGAGGTCTCCAGGATTAGGCCGTGCGGGAGGGAAGAGACCAGGTGATTGGGAGGTTCGGGGAGTCTCGTCTGTCCTCATCTTCTGGGGTCTCCTTCGATATCCACACGCCTTGAGCCGAAGGGCCTCCTTGGATTTCAAGCCTGATGTACATAGGGTGACTGCCTGGTCAGAGCGAGTCGCTGGTGCACTGAGTTGCAAGGGCGGGCCGAAGCAGTGACTCTCTCCTTACGCACAGGGGCTCAGCGGCCGCTGCCGCGCAGGGGGCTGTCATATGCACGTCCGTGTGGCCGCTTATCGGCGAGGGAGGCGCAAGTCTCAGCACACGTTGTGAGGCCGTGCTTCTGTCGACGCGCCCCGGTCCCCGCTGCAGCTTCCATTGCGTTCGCTCTTGGGCTGCACGCACCATAAGCCTGCAGATGGGAGGATTACCCCACGTGATGCAGTGTAATGCAATGCAGTGCAGCGCCATGGTCCTGAAGTAATGAGCACATGTTCGTGGGATTCGGAGTGTGAGAGCTGCTTCTTCAGGCAGACAGTGAGGACGTGGGCGTATGAGCATGACGCGCCTGTGTGTTTACACGCATATACATATATGTGCATGTATGTGCCTCCCCCCAGGCTCCATGTTCATATTCTGAGTCCCCCCGTTTGCTCTTGTAAGGTAGACGCAAATGTGAATGATAAGGAGCATGAACTCGGCGTGACTCCAATTAGGAGTACTCTTTCTGCTGAAGGCATACCCGTGATCCCTCTATGAACGCCCCCACCCTCCTGAAAACCGGACCCCCGCTTCCATTGCAACTTAGTTTTCTGGACCCCCCGTGAAAGAGGGGAAGCTTACTTTTGCGGACGCACCTGTGCGAAGTTGCATGTGTAATTCACGATGTCTGCCGCGTCGGTGAAAGCAATGGCACAGGGCAGCACTGTGAGCATTGAGCCTGAGACACAAGTATGGCGAGGATCGCGGTGACGATGTTGACGGTCGCGGCGGTATTTGACATGATTCGTGGTGGTGATGACGATGACGTTAACACACTTCTTACGACGATGCATATGATTATGATGATGGCGACGATGGTGATGACGATGACGACGGTGATGGTGCTGCTGCTGATGACGACGACGGCAACGATGATGATGCTGATGATGATGCTGATGATGATGACGATGAAGACGATGATGATGATGATGATGATGATGATGATGATGATGATGATGATGATGATGATGATGATGATGACGACTCGCAAAGCGGTGACAGCGAAAACGAAATGCATACGAACATCCGCAGAACTTCGAGCAGAAGACAGAGCACGCAAAGGCACCCTAATCATCCAGACACGCTCTGAGTTTCGCTTTAAAAGACCCCCCCCCGCTTCCCCGATAAGGCGCCTAGCAAAACCAGACCCGGGGGACATCACTTGAGAGATTACGAGTACACGTGCAAAGCAACACGATGATATCTACGGCAACCCAAAGCGCGGTAATGCAAAGCGTATAGCAGTTCGTAGCGTACCACTACTTGCACGCACTACCTAGTGTCGAACCGACCAGCCTGATTTCTCATTGCGTACGATGGATTGAACGCCATATGTGATGCACAATGAGTTGCACTACCAGCAGGTGCTTTGCATGACGTGCTGCGCTGAACAGCATGCCATGTAATACAGCAGTGCCGTGGCATCGAGTACCACATCGTAGCATGGTATGGTATTCCGTAGCAGAGTATGGCGTAGCTTGGCGTATCGCGGCATGTGGGACGTCCATTCTTGAGTTGTGCATGCCTTCGGCCCTCTCTCCGCGCCGCCCCGCCCGCCCGCTCCGTTTCAAACCCGGCACGAGTTGCCCACTTCGCGCGTTCTCTGGGCGCTTTTAGTGCAGCCGCAGGTTTCATGACAGGCTTGCGTCCCGAGTTCGCGGCGCGGAGAAGAAGCAATCAAGGGCTCGCTGCGTGCCTAGCAGGCGGAGGCATATCCATCTCCACAGCCTCGCGGTGACCCCACGCACACAGGGCGGCTTTGCGCGGATGCCTCGTGCGGAACGTATTCATGGGACCGCTTATCCAAGGGATCGCGCCTCGGTGTGCAGGCCTCGAGGGCATGGATATGGATAGGCTCGTCGCTCATCAGTGTCTTCTGCTCCAGTCCTCGTGCGCTCCCTGCGCGCCCGTGTTTCGCCGCTCGTGAGGCAATAAGGGCCTTAGTGCGCGGTCTGGCGATCGCCGCTTGCACATGCTTTGTAGCGTTTGGCCTCGCTGTGCCAACGGCAGTTGATCACACATTGACTCCTCGTGCCCCGATGAAGCCGTGTTGGCGATTCGAGATCCGGATTATGCGCGGCGCGACCGATGTGTCGAGACGTGGAGGCTGGCAAGCTGGACGCACGACGGCTCCTGGCGGGCTCGTGGGGCTGGCCTGGGGCTTGGTGGAAGAGAGCCTCTGGGATACATGAGCTCTTAGAGGACTTTGGGTGGCATGTTGTCGGCTTCCGGGGGCCCCTTGGGGGCCTTTGGGGAGCCTCTTGGGGGCCTCCTCAAGGCCCCTGGAGGGCCTCTTGAGGGCGCCTCGGGGGTCTCTGGGGGGCATCTGGGGCCATGATGGGAGGAAAAGCTCGAGATGTAAGTTCGTATTGCTCCGCTTGAGCATTTCTTCGGGTGCGCCGTCTTAAGGGCCCCTGGGGCCGTCTCGGGGCTATTTAGCCCCGCTGGGGTGCGTTGACGAGCTCGTTACTCCCCCCCTCCCCTCCCCCCCCCCCCCCAGAAGGGATTTTGGACCCTTGGGGAGGGGGGAAAGGGGGAGAGGGTGTTTCACACGTCTCTTCACCTTCTTCCTGCTCCTCATCCCTTCTTCTCTGCCTCCTCGTTTCCTTCTCCCCCATCCTCCCCTTCTCCTTCTCATCGGCCCCGCTCGCTGAGCCCCATGGGGCAGCATACTCAAGTTGAGGTCGCCCGCCATTGTTTCCGCCCTACCCTCGGCGTCCAGCAGTTTCCCACGTGGGTCCCGCAGTCGTTTGTTCTATGCGGGTTGTATATCCTGACGGTTGGGGATCGTTTGACGTAGTATGTTTCCCCATCGTTGTTCACCGATACATTTCTGCTCTGCACGCGCTGATGTGTTCACGGGTGCATCGAGGGTCCGCCCAATTTGGCGTTTCGCATTTGTCGTACCATTGGTTTGTAATGCCATCGTTGAGATCTAAGCTGTACGTGGCCTGACAAAGAGCAGCAGCACGGAACTGGACGTTGAATCCAAGATGAGTTTGCAGTTGAGTTGATGTTATTTGCCATTGCGTGCGCTATCATGTGCGTTTCTTAGTTCGGCAATGTATGTTGTATTTTGGCAGTGTCTGACCTTCCGCATTTGCACATCATGTTCGGTATGTTATTTTGTTTGTCGGTGCGTGTGGGTTTCCATTCCTGTTTCGTTGTGTGGAATTGGTACTGTGAGTTCTTGGAGATTCCGAATTGCTGGCGTTATTTATGGTTCCATTTCCGTGCATGCGATTTGCAGTTCTTGTTGTTAGGCACGGGGGGGCAATCTTGGGGAGCAACATGTAGGGAACGGAAAGGAGCAGGAAAGAACGGGCAGGAACGAATGGTCGCGCCTAGACAGTGCGGCGGCAATAATGCACGTGAACCGAAGGGAACGTCATTGTTTCCAATCGTAGCATGCGCGAAGACCCTCTTGAGCGCAATGACATGGAACACATTCGATAGAACATACAGGGAGGGGAGGGGGCGCGCGCAAGGAACTGGGACTTCTCAGCGTGCTTACGATTTGTCCCCCGCGCGTAAACGATGCGGAGACTCGTTGGACAAGGTGCGACCAGTCGTCGATGCCGTCTCCAAGGCTTGTGTTTGTACACATCCATCACCTGGGGAGCTGATGTTCTAGACACCAGGTGGCAGTGGATTTGCGCTTCTGAGACAGGGCTCCGCAGGTGGTGATAGCCGTGTGTATATTTATACATGCATCTCTCTTCCTCTCTCCATATATATAGACATAGATGCAGATCTATGTGTACACATACGTACACACCTATATATATGTATGTGTGTGTATATGTTTATGTGCATGTGTATATACACACCGAAGACGCCTACGGCGAATCAACGCCGTCACCTGCCTTTTCGGAAGTGCCGATGTCGCCGAACGTTGTGCTGGAGCTTTCGGACTATGCGTTCCCCCAGTTGTCGTTGAAACCTTTCGGGGAACACGTGAAAGAGGAGAATGCGGAGAAGAAGGAAAGGTGAGTAGGAGGAGGATGATGAGGAGGAGGAGGAACAGAAGGAGGAGGAGGAGGGAGGAGGAGGAGGAGGAGGAGGAGGAGGAGGAGGAGGAGGAGGAGGAGAGGAGGAGGAGGAGGAGGAGGAGGAGGAGGAGGAGGAGGAGGAGGGGGTAAGGCAAGCTAGGTGCGCTCGCGTCATATCTGACATCCTACCCCTCCCTCCCATCCCTTACCATGGCGTAGATCCCCTCTCTACTCGCACAGTCGGATGTCGAGCAGGGCAATTCTAGACGCTTCGCGTATCCCCACCAGCCCGTCCAGAAATGAGCCCCAGGGGAGTGGAGGTGATGAGGGAAGCGGGGGAGCATGCAGAAGAACAAAGAGCGGGTTGAGCCGCCATACGCCCCAAGAGGGGGAGGATGTAGGAGGAGTCGTCGTCGTCGGAGTAGGAGGAGGAAGACGAGGAGCAGGAGGAGGAGCAGGAGGAGGAGGGGGAGGAGGAGGAGGAGGAGGAGGAGGAGATGGAGGAGGGCGAGGACGAGGAGGACGAGAAGGAGGAGGAGGAGGAGGAGAAGGAGGAGGCGGAGGAGGGGGAGGGGGAGGAGGGAGGAGGGAGAAAAAGAGGAGGAGGAGGAGGACAATGGCGAGCTTGGGGGCCTCTTGGGCCGTCTTTGGGGCCTCTTGGCGGTCCCGGAGGCCTCTTGCGTATCTCGGGGAGCTTCTTGTGGCCTTTTGGGAGTCTCTTGGAGGCCTCTTGGAGGCCTCTTGGGGGCCTCTTGGGGCCTCTTGGGGCGCTCTTGGGGCGCTCTTGGGAGCTTTCGGGGCGCTCTTGGGGCCATCTTGGAGGAGATCTATCAAAGAAGGGGGGGTTGCTTATTAGCGTTGCCCCTCTAGAGTGCCTCGAATCGCCTCTTGGGCCTTCCTAGAGGCCAAATTCCGTCCAAAACCTAAGGAAAATCAATGTTTTTTGCTTTCTCGCCTTTTCGCTCTTGGAGCCGTCTTGGGCCATCTTGGGAGCATATTTAGGCCTCTTGGGGATCTCTTGGGAGCCTCTTGGGGGCATCTTGGGGGCCTCTTGGGGCCTCTTGGGGCCTTCTTGGGTTGCTCTTGGGGCGCTCTTGGGGCAATCTTGGAGCGCTCCTGGGCGCTCTTGGGGCCGTCTTGGAGCTCTCTTGGGCTTCTCTTGGTGCCTTCTTGGGCCATCTTGGAGCCATCTTCAGGCCTCGGATGGCCATCGGAAGCGAAAAAGCGAGAAAGCCAAAAACGTTGATTTGCAGAGTTTTGGATGGATTTTGGCATCTTGGGAGTCTCTTGGGATCATCCTGGAAGCCTCTGGGGCGCTTCTTGGAGCCTCTTGGGGCCCCTCTTGGGGCGAGCGGGGGAGCATGCAGAAGAACAAAGGGCGGGGTGAGCCGCCATATCCCCCAAGAGGGGGAGGATGTAGGAGGAGCCGTCGTCGTCGGAGTAGGAGGAGGAAGAGGAGGAGTAGGAGGAGGAGCGCGAGGAGGAGCAAGCGGAGGAGGAGAAGGAGGATAAGGAGGAGGATATGGAGGACTGCGAGGACGAGGAGGACGAGAAGGAGGAAAAGGAAAGGAGGAGGAGGAGGGGGAGGGGGAGGAGGGAGGAGGGGGAGGAGGGAGGAGGAAGAAAAAGAGGAGGAGGAGGAGGACAATGGCGAGCTTGGGGGCCTCTTGGGCCGTCTTTGGGGCCTCTTGGCGGTCCCGGGGGCCTCTTGCGTATCTCGGGGAGCCTCTTGCGGCCTCTTGGGGGTCTCTTGGGGGCCTCTTGGAGGCCTCTTGGGAGCCTTTTGGGGCCTCTTGGGGCCCTCTTGGGACGCTCTTGGGGCGCTCTTGGGAGCCTTCGAGGCGCTCTTGGGGCCATCTTGGAGGAGATCTATCAAAGAAGGGGGGGTCCCCAATTAGCGCTGCCCCTCTAGAGTGCCTCGAGTCGCCTCTTGGGCTCCCCAAGAGGCCAAAATCCTTACAAAACCTATGGAAAATCAATGTTTTTTGCTTTCTCGCATTTTCGCTCTTGGAGCCTTCTTGGGCCATCTTGGGAGCCTCTTGGGGCCTCTTGGGGGTCTCTTGGGAGCCTTTTGGAGGCCTCTTGGGCGCCTCTTGGCGTCTCTTGGAGCCTCTTGGGGTTCTCTTGGGGCGCTCTTGGGGCGCTCTTGGGTGCCTTCGGGGTGCTCATGGCGCCATCTTGGAGGAGATCTATCAAAGAAGGGTGGAGCTTTAATTAGCCCCGCCCCTCTAGAGTGCCTCGAGTCGCCTCTTGGGCCCCCCCCCAAGAAGCCAAAACCCGTCCAAAACCTACAGAAAATCATTGTTTTTTGCTTTCTCGCCTTTTCGCTCTTGGAGCCGTCTTGGGCCATATTGGATTCTCTTGGGGCCTCTTGGGAGTCTCTTGGGAGCCTCTTGGAGGCATCTTGGGCGCCTCTTGGGGCCCTCTTGGGGCGCTCTTGGGGCGCTCTTGGGGCGCTCTTGGGAGCCTTCGGGGCGCTCTTGGGGCCATGTTGGGAATATATATCAAAGAAGGGGGGAGCCTCAATTAGCCTCGCCCCTCTAGAGTGCCTCGGATCGCCTCTTGGGCCCCCCCAAGAGGCCAAAATCCTTCCAAAACCTAAGGAAAATCAATGTTTTGTGCTTTCTCGCCTTTTCGCTCTTGGAGCAGTCTTGGGCCATCTTGGGCGTCCCAACGCGTCGCGGAACGCCCCGTCCAGGTCAGTGGGGAGGGGTAAGGGGAGGGGTAAACCCCTCCCCGAAGGGAAAGAAGGGGGGTTGGCAGAGGAAACGCTCTAGACCACCTACGCCCTAAAGGGCTGGTGGGATTATCGCGAAAGGGTACGCGATGCATTGTAGAGCACGGCATGGCATGGCGTAGAAGAGCACCGCAAAGCGTAGCATCAACCTAGCATTGCATTGCATGCCGTGGCATGGCACGGGAAATGACGCCAGCGCTGCAGCGGGAGCACGAGTCGAAACGAGCGGAAGCGCGGAAATGAGGCCAGCGCTGCAGCGGGAACACGATTCGGAACGAGCGGAAGCACGGAAATGAGGCCAGCGCTGCAGCGGGAGCACGATTCGGAACGAGCGGGGCCCGAAAATGAAGCCGGCGCCTCAGCGAGAGCAGCATTTTGAAACAAATGCAAGCGAAAACCCAACTCCCGGGAATCCTGTGTGTAAAAAAACAGTACGCCGGGGGGGTCGAACATTCCCAGCACGTCATCAGGGGAAGAGGGAGAGTAGTATTCATATTGAGTACTTGTAGAAGAAGGAGGAGGAGGACGCCTCTTGGAAGCCTCTTGGGGCACTTTTGGTGTCTCCTGGGAGCTTCCCGGGTGCCTCCTGGAGGCCTCTTGGGGGCCTCCTTGGGATTGATGGGAGCCTCTGGGAGCTTGTTCGGGGCCATTTTGGTCGTCTTCGGGCGTTCCTGGCCCGTGTGATGCCGTCGGAAGCCGTCTTGGATGCCTCTCTGAACCGACTTGGGGCCCTCTTGTGGCGTTTCAGGCCATCTTGGCGTCGTGGAGGCCTCTTGGGCCGTCTTGGGGCCCTCTTGGGGCCGTCCTGGGGCCATCTTGGAGGCCTCTGGGGCCACCTTGGGGCCATCTTGGGGGCCTCTTGGGCCGTCTTGGGCTGTCGGAAGGCCGAAAAGAAGCACATGCGACAATTCTTCAAACACATAAGGAGCATCAATGGTTTTGGCCCGTCGTGGGCCGTCTTGGAGGTTTCTTGGGTGAACTTGGAAACATTTTGGACCCTCTTGGGCCGTCTTGGACGCCACCTTTGACCCTCTTGGGCCGTCTTGGAGACCATCTTGGATCATCTTGGGCGAAATTGGAAGCCCTGTGATCATCTTGGGCGGACTTGAAGGCCTTGTGGGGCCGTTTTGGACGCCTCTTGGGCCGTCATGAGGTCATCTTGGGACGATCTTGGCGGCGTGTTGGGCCGTCTTGGGCGGTTGGAAGGTCGATCAGAAGCATGCCAACATCCTTCAACAACCTAAGGAACATCAGTGATTTGGGCCTCTGTGGGCCCTCCTTGAGGACCTTTTGGGGGCCTTCTGGGCAGTCTTGAGGGCTTGTTAGGAGCCTCTTGGGCCGTCTTGGGCCGTCTTGGAGGCTTCTTGGACGGACTTGGAAGCATCTTGGACGCTCTTGGGCCGTCTTGGAGGCCATCATGGATCATCTTGGGCGGACTCTCAGGCCTTGTGGGACTGTTTTGGAGGCCTCTTGGGCCGTCTTGAGGTCATCTTGGAGGCCTGGGGCCATCTTGGGGCGATATTAATGGCCTCCTGGGCCGTCTTGGGCTGTTGGAAGGCCGCTACTTGGGCCGTCTTGGAGGCCTCTTGGGGACCTCTTGGGGCCATCTTGGGCCGTCTGAATGGGTTTTGGGCGGACTTGGAGGCATCTTGGACCCTCTTGGGCCGTCTTGGAGGCCATCTTGGACCATCTTGGGCGAACTTGGAGGCCATCTTGGGCCATCTTGGCCGTCTTGGAGGCCATCGATGCCGTCTTGGAGGCGTCGGTTGTGCAGTGGCGGTGCTTTCCGGGTGGCCGGCCGCATGGGCCGAGGGCCCCAGGGGGGGTTCTTGTGGATAGCCAAAACCAAGCCGTAGGATCTAGCACGCCAGGCACCCCTGCGATAAATCAACAGGGGGCGGCGGATCGAAGACGCCTACGGCGAATCACCGCCGCCCCCTACCCCTTTGGAATCGCCTCTGTGGCCGACAGCTGGGCCAGAGCTTGGCCAAGCTATCGGGCCAGTTGTTCCCCGAGTCGGTTTGGAAAGACTTCGGGGAACGCATGGGGGAGGATGCGGAAAACAGAGGAGGAGGATGAGGAGGAGGAGGAGGAGGCCTCTTGGGCGCCTCTTGGGGCACTCTGGGGGCCTCCTGGGAGCTTCCTGGGGCCTCTTGGAGGGTTTTTGGTGGCCTTTGGGGGCTTCTTGGGGGCCTCTTTGGCCGTCTTAGGGCGTTCCTGGCTTGTCTGACGCTGTCGGAAGCCGTCTTTGGGGCCTGTCTGGGTCGTCTTGGGGCCCTCTTGGGGCATATCAGGGGCTCTTAGATGCCATCTTGGGCGTCTTGGAGGCCTCTTGGGCCGTTTTGGGGCCACCTTAGGCCGTCTTGGGTGCACCTTGGGCCGTCTTGGAGACATCTTGGGGCCATCTTAGCCGTCTTGGAGGCCATTTTGGCCGTCTTGGAGGCCCCTTGGGCCCTCTTGGGGTCGTCTTGGGGGCCTCTTGGGCCGTCATGGGCGGCCTCTTGGGCGATCTTGGGGGCCTCTTGCGCCGTCTTGAGCCGTCGGAATCTCGAGAAGAAGCAAATGCCACAAGCACCTCAGGCAAATCACTGATTTTGGCCTCTTCGGGCTCTCCTGGAGGACCTCTTGGAGGCCTCTTGGGCCGTCTTGGAGGCCTCTTGGGGGCCTCTTGGACCGTCTTAGGCCATCTTGAGGCCATCTCAGGCCGCCTTGGGTGCATCTTGGGCCGTGTTGGAGGCATCTTGGGGCCATCGTAGCCGTCTTGGAGGCCATCTTGGGCGTCTTGGAGGCCTCTTGGGCCGTCTTGGAGGCCTTTTGGGGCCGTCTTGGGGGCCTCTCGGGCCGTCATGGGGCCATCTTGGAGGCCTCGCGGACGATCTTGTGACGATCGTGGGGGCCTCTGGAGCTGTCTTGAGCCGTCGGAAGGCCGAAAAGAAGCAAATGCCAAAATCCTTCAAAAGCATAAGGGCATCTATGAGTTTGGCCTCTTCGGACCCTTCTGGAGGACCTCTTGGAGGCCTCTTGGGCCGTCTTGGGCCATCTTGAGGCCATCTCAGGCCGTCTTGGGTGCATCTTGGGCCGTCTGGGAGGTATCTTGGGACCATCTTAGCCGTCTTGGAGGCCTTCTTGGGGCGTCTTGGAGTTGTCTGGAGCAGGAACAACCCTTGGCAACCATCTCTGGAAGATCTTTCCGAGTGGCCGGCGGGACGGGCCGAAGCCCCCGAGGGAGTTCTTTTGGAACGCGAACCAAAACCAAAACCAAAAGGATTTAGCACGCCAGGCACTCCTGCGATGAATCGACAGGGGGCGGCGGATCGAAGACGCCTACGGCGAATCACCGCCGCCCCCTGCCGTTTTTTGAAGTGCCTATGTGGCCGAACGTTGAAGCCAGACCTGCCAAGCTATCGGACCACATGTTCCCCGAATCGGTTTGGAAAGCCTTCGGGGAACACGTGGGCATCTTGAAGGTCATCTTGGCCGTCTGGAGGCCATTTTGACCCTTTCGGGATTTTTGGGAGGACGTCTTGGAGGGCTCTTGGGCCGTCTTGGAGGCCATCTTCAGCGTCTTGGAGGCCTCTTGGGCCGTCTTGGGGGCCTCTTGGGGCCGTCTTGGGCCTCTTGGGCGATCTTTGGGGACACTTGGGCCGTCGGAAGGCCGAACAAAGCAAATGCCACAATCCTTCACAAACTAATGGGAAATGCAAGATTTTGGCCTTTTCGGGCCTTCCTGGAGGCCCTCTTGGACGCCTCTTTGGCCGTCTTGGGCCATCTTAGGGCCATCTTCGGCCGTCTTGGTGTGCTCCTGGCCCGTCTGACGCCGTCGGAAGCCGTTTGGGGGGCCTCTCTGGGCCGACTTGGGGCACTCTTGGAATGCTCCAGGGCCGTCTTGGATGCCATCTTGGGCGTCTTAAAGACTTCCTGGGCTGTCTTGGGGGCCTCTTGGGGCCGTCTTGGGGGCCTCTTGGGCAGTTCTGGGGCCATTTTGGAGGCCTCGTGGGCGATCTTTGGGGGCTCTTGGGCCGTCTCGGGCCGTCGGAAGGAATGATTTTGGCCTTTTCTGGCCTTCATGGAGGCTCTTGGGCCGTCTTGGGCCAGCTTCGAGCCAACTTCGGCCATCTTGGTGGGCTCCTGGCCCGTCTGACGCCGTCGGAAGCCGTCTTGGGGGCCTCGCTGGGCCGTCTTGGGGCCTTCTTGGGGCGCTTCAGGGCCGTCTTGGAGACCATCTTGGGCGTCTTGGAGGCCTCTTGGGCCGTCTTGGGGCCGTCTTAGGGCCTCTTGGGTCGTCTTCGGGACATCTTGGAGGCCTCTTGGACGATCTTGGGGCGACCTTTGGGGCCTCTTGGGCCGTCTTGGGCCGACGGAAAGCTCAAAAGGCGCAAATGCCCAAATCCTTCAAACACCTACGGAAAATCAATGATTTTGGCCTCTTCGGACCCTCCTGGAGGACCTCTTGGAGGCCTCTTGGGTCGTATTGGGCCGTCTTGGAGGCTTCTTGGGCGAACTTGGAGATATCTTGGACTGACTCTCTTGGGCCGCCATGAGGCCGTCTTGGACCATCTTGGGCGGACTTGGAGGCCATCTTGGACCATCTTGGAGGCCATCTTGGGCCAACGTGGCCATCTTGGAGGCCATCTTGAGCTGACTTGGGGGATTTTTCCAGATTGGGCATTTTCCAGGTGGCCGGCGGGACGCGCTGGAGCGCCCAGAGGAGATCTTTTGGAAAAGAACCAAGACCAAAAACTATAGGATTTGGCACGCCAGGCACCACTCTTGCAAGCAACAAGGGGCGGTGGATCTAGTGGTCTTCGGCCCACCCTGCCACCGTGCCTGGGTTGTAGGTCAGAGGCTTCCTGGATGCTTGTGAGGATATCTCGGGAAGCATTTCGGATGTCTCTTGGAGGTGGTCTTCGAGGGTGTCTTGGGGCGTCTTGGGAGCCTCTTGGGGCCTGATTTGGGCCTCTCGGGGCCTCTCCTGTTGGGGCCTCTTGGGCGCACCTCGGGGGGCTTCTGGAGGGACCTTCAGGCCGTCTCGGGGCGGAGGGCTCACACCGTTGGTTCGTGTTCCTCATCCTGGGATCCTCGTGGGGCCGTCTTGGGCGCGTCTTGGGCGCCTCTTGGGCCCCTCTTGGGGGGCTCTCGGGCCGTCTTGGGGTGATATTGAGAGCTTCCTGGGCCGTCCTGGACACCCTGAAGACCGAAAAGGCGGTAATGCGAAAACCATGCACAAACCAATGGAGTGTGATGAGCTTGGCCTCTTGGGCCGCCCTCCACGTCTTCTAAGACGACCCAAGAGGGGCCAAAGAGGGCTCTAGGACGGTCCCAGAGGCCATCTGAAACCATGTTGGCCCTGCATGTCCCAAACAACGCGCTCTTGGCCTCTGGGAAAGTCACGCGGGCCCCCCCCCCGAGAGCGCGCGAGAGTGCCCGAGAGCGCCCGAAACTCCAAACTGTGGGCCCAAAAAAAACATTACAGGACGTAGCGCAGAGAACTCGAAAGGAGCTGAGGCCATTCCGACTCGTGCGTCAGGGCAGGGTGGCCGTTATATATATATATATATAGAGATTTGGATATCGGAGGTTGGGGGGTGAGATCGAAGTTGAACGGAGAGCCCCCCTACCGGGAAATCAGTTTCGGTTTCGTGTTCGTGCCGTGCGTGCGGGCGAGGCGAAGCTGCGTGGGCGGGGGAGAGGAAATTCTCCTGTGGCTGGGCCGCGGCTGGACCAAAAGGTTCTCCGCCCGGCAACCAACCGGTGGCGCGCGGTGTCCCGCCGGTGTCCCGATGATGTCCCGCTGGTGTCCCGCTGGTGTCCCGTCGTGGCTGGGCCGCGGCTGGACCAAAAGGTTCTCCGCCCGGCAACAGGTGGCGCGCGGTGTCCTGTCGGTGTCCCGCTGGTGTCCCGCTGGTGTCCCGCCGGTGTCCCGTCGTTGTCCCGTGGTGTCCCGTGGTGAGATCGACAGTGAGATCGATAGTGAGATCGATAGTGAGACCGATAATGAGACCAATAGTGAGATCGATAGTGAGATCTATGGTGAGAGATCGATCGTGAGATCTATAGTGAGATCGATCGTGATATCGATAGTGAGATCGATAGTGAGATCGATTGTGAGATCGATCGAGTGGGATCGATAGCGAGATCGATAGTGAAATCGATAGTGAGATGAATAGCGAGATCGAAAGCGAGAACAACAATCACCACTGTTGCCCATTGCTGGCCCCCTCCCCCCCAACCTCCTTATCACCCGCAGGGTGGTCGTATAGGTGTATATATATGTATATCCATAGAGGTCCTTGTGCGCACCATGCTCCCCCTTCTGACTCGTGGGGTAGGGAAGGGCGCGGATGTTTGCGTTCGCAGTTGTGGTGTGGAATCGGACACGGAGCTTGTGGAGTAGTTTCAAATCTGGCTTGGGGATGGTGTTTGTTATGTAGCGGGTGTGGTGTTGGACGCGCTGGTTAGGCTTGGAGAGGGTACTTGATGAACAGCAGGGGCTGTTTGGCAGAAAGGTAGTTCCAAGGTCGGCTTAGGAAGGGTGCTTGTGGAGTAGCGGGAGTGGTGTTGGACACGGAGGCTGGTTAGGCTTGTTGGGGAGTGTGTTTGTTGAGTAGCGGGTGTGGCGTTGGGCGTGGAGTTGTCCAGTAGGCAGGTGATTTCAAGTTCGGTTTGGCGAGTGTGATTGTGGAGTAGTGGGTGTGGTGTTGGACACGGAGGTTGTCGGTTCGAATGGTACTTTGAATTCAAAGGTGGGATTTGGAAGGGTGCTTGTTAAGTAGCGGGTGTGGTGTTGGACGCGGAGGGTGTTGAGTAGAAGGATCATTTCAAGGTGGGCTTCGGCGCGGTTCAGTAGCAGGTGTGGTGATGGCTACGGAGGATGTCGGTTAGAAGGGTAATTTCAAGGTAGGTTTGGGAAGGGTGCTTCCGAAGTAGCGGGTTAGTGTTGGACACTGAGGTTGTCGAGTAATTTCAAGGCAGGCTTGGGGAGGGTTTGGGCACGGAGTTGTCCAGTAGACATGTGATTTCAAGTTCGGCTTGGCGAGTGTGATTGTGGAGTAGTGAGTGTGGTGTTGGACACGGAGGTTGTCGGTTCGAATGGTACTTTGAATTCAACGGTGGGATTTGGAAGGGGGGTGCTTGTTAAGTAGCGGGTGTGGTGTTGGACGCGGAGGGTGTTGAGTAGAAGGATCAGTTCAAGGTGGGTTTTGGCGCGGTTCAGTAGCAGGTGTGGTGTTGGCTACGGAGGATGTCGGTTAGAAGGGTAATTTTAAGGTAGGTTTGGGAAGGGTGCTTCCGAAGTAGCGGGTTAGTGTTGGACACTGAGGTTGTCGAATAATTTCGAGGCAGGGTTGGGGAGGGTGCTTGTGGAGTAGCAGGTTTGGTGTTGGGCACAGAGTTGTCGGGGTACATTTAAGGTCGGTTTGGAGAGGGTGCTTGTGATCTAGCGGGCGCAGTGTTGGACATGGAGGCTGTCGCTTCGAAGGGTAATTTGAAGGTAGGATTTGGAAGAGTGCTTGTGGAGTAGCGGGTGTGGTATTGGGCGCGGAGTTGTTCAGCAGAAGGGTAGAAGGATGTTGCGGTTTGGTGTTTGGAGAGTGTGTGTGTGTGTGCGTGTGTGTGTGTGTGTGTTTGTGTGTGTGCCTGTGTGTGTGTGTGCGTGTGTGTGCGTGTGTGTGTGTGTGTGTGTGTGGAGTAGCGGGTGTGGCGTTGGACACGGAGGTTGCCGAGTAGAAGTGTGATTTTCAGTTCGGTTTGAGAAGTGTGCTTGATTAGCGGGTGTTGTGTTGGACACGGGGGCTGTCGAGTAAAGTAATGCGCCGGACAATGTGGACCAACAAAACGGCTACGTTGGCGGCCTGTTGGAGGATCCCTGCTGGGGTATTGCAGAAGTGCACGTCTATTAGGTAAGCTCATCGAGTAAACGAGACACGGGGGATCATGAAGTGTACAGCGGGCGGTCTATTTATCGGAGGTTGGGGGGTGAGATCGAAGTGGAACGGAGAGTCCCCCTACCAGGAAATCGATTTCGGTTTCGTGTTCGTGCCGTGCGTGCGGGCGAGGCGAAGCTGCGTGGGCGGGGGAGAGGAAGTTCTCCTGTGGCTGGGCCGCGGCTGGACCAACAGGTTCTCCGCCCGGCAACCGGTGGCGCGCGGTGTCCCGCTGGTGTCCCGCTGGTGTCACGCTGGTGTCACGCTGGTGTCCCGCCGGTGTCCCGTCGTGGTTGGGCCGCGGCCAGACTAAAAGGTTTTCCGCCCGGCAACCAGTGGCGCGCGGTGTCCCGCCGGTGTCCCGCTGGTGTCCCGCTGGTGTCCCGCCAGTGTCCCGTCGTTGTCCCGTGTTGTCCCGTGGTGAGATCGACAGTGAGATCGATAGTGAGATCGATAGTGACATCGATAATCAGACCGATGGTGAGATCGATAGTGAGAGCTATAGTGAGAGATCGATCGTGAGATTTATAGTGAGATCGATCGTGATATCGATAGTGAGATCGATAGTGAGATCGATAGTGAGATCAATCGAGTGGGATCGATAGCGAGATCGATAGTGGAATCGATAGTGAGATGAATAGTGAGATCGAAAGCGAGATCGATAGTGAGATCGATAGCGAGATCGATAGTGGGATCGATAGTGAGATGGATAGTGAGATCGACAGTGAGATCGATTGTGTCCCATCCATCGGTGTCCCGTCGGTGTCCCGTGGTTTCACGTGCTGAGATCGATAGCGATATCGATAATGATATGGATAGTTAGATCGATGAGACCGATCGTGAGAACGATAGTGAGATAGATAGGATGATCGATACTGAGATCGACTGTCAGATCAATAGTTTGATCGATATTGAGGCTCTTAACACCAAGGCTCTTAACACCAAGGCTCTCAAGAATGAAGGGTGCCATGAACCATCTCGGGCAACTTTCCTCCTCCTCCTCCTTTTCGCGGCTCGAGGTGCCCGGGGGGCACCAGCCAAGAGCGAGCGGCAACGCACCGATCTCCACTGGCATCGTCAGAACAACAATCACCACTGTTGCCCATTGCTGGCCCCCTCCCCCCCCCAACCTCCCCCCAACCTCCTTATCACCCGCAGGGTGGTCGTATAGGTATGTGTGTATACATATAGGTGCGGGTCTATACAAACATCTGTATCTATGCACATACAGACATATGTGTAGATACATATGTATATGTACATGTGTACGTAAGTCTGTATGTCTGCATGTATGCATGCAAACATGTATGTGTGTATGTATGTATGTTTGTGCGTACACGTATGCAGGTAGGCATGTGAGTATGTATGTATGCATGTATGTATGTATGCATGTATGCATGTATGCATGTATGCATCTATGTATGTACGTATGTCTGTCTGTCTTTCTGTCTGTCTGTCTGTCTGTCTGTCTGTCTGTCTGTATATACACACGTGTGTGTGCGTGCATGCGTGCATACATACATGTATTCATGTATGCATGCATGTACGTCTATATATGTAAACACGACGTACAAGCATGCCTGTACGTAATCACGCTTGTACGTACGTAGGTGTGCAGTGATGCATGTATGTTTGTATGCATGTACATCTGTGCGTACGCATGTCTGTATGTGTGTCTGTATGTGTGTATGTCCGTATGAAGTATGTATGTTTGGACATGCACGTATGCATGTCTGTATGTATGCATGCATGTATGCATGTCTCTGAATATTTATATGCGTATGCATGCATGCGTGCCTATACATACATATATATATGTAGGTTTACATGCACGTATGTATGTATGTACGTGCGTATGTGTGTATATATAGATATCGAAACATGGATGTATGTGTGTATGTGTATGTCTACATGCATGCATGCATGCATATGTGTGTATGTATGTTCATGTATGCATATGTGTATGTGTATGCATGTGTGCCTGTATATTGCAGGTCTGTAGGTATGTATGCATGCAGTCAGGTATGTATGTGTGGATGTGTGTATGTATGTATGTATGTATGTATGTATGCATGCATGCATGTATGTATGCATGTATGTATGTATGTGTGTATGTATGTATGTATGTATGTATATGTATGTATGTAAATGTATGTATATGTGTATCTATGTATGTATGTATGTATGTATGTATGTATGCATGCATGCATGTATGTATGTATGTATGTATGTATGTATGTATGTATGTATGTATGTACGTATGTAACTATTTACACACATCTGTGGTTACGCATATATGTGTATGTATGCATGTGTAGATAGAGATAGAGAGAGGGAGAGAGAAAAGGAGAGAGAGAGAGAGAGAGAGAGAGGGGGTGCTTGCACCTAGGGATTCTTTCTTGATTTCCCAAGGATTTGGACGAGTTCGGCGAGGTTTCGCCACGTTGCAACCGGTGGCCGCCTCGTAGTCGCCTCCTCGTGCGCTGGGTGGGTCCGACGAGGTTTCGCAACGATGCCGTCCATGGCCGCCTCGTGGCCGCCTCGTGCTCTGGGTGGGTCCGACGAGGTTTCGTCACGTTGCCGCCCGTGGCCGCCTCGCGGCCGCCTCTTGCGCTGGGTAGTCCGATGAGGTTTCGCCACGTTGCCGGCCGTGGCCGCTTCGCGGCCGCCTCGTGTGCTGGGTGGGTCCGGCGAGGTTTCGCCACGTTGCCAGCCGTGGCCGCCCCCGCGGCCGCCTCGTGCGCTGGGTGGGCCTGGCCAGGTTTCGTCACGTTGCCGCCCGTGGCCGGCTCGTGCGCTGGGTGGGTCTGACGAGGTTTCATCACGTCGCCGCCGGTGGCCGCCTCGTGGCCGTCTCGAGCGCTGTGTGGGGCCAGCTAGGTTTCATCACGTTGCCGCCCGTGGCCGCCTCGCGGCCGCCTCGTGCGCTGGGTGAATCCGATGAGGTTTCGCCACGTTGTCAGCCGTGGCCGCCTCGCGGCCGCCTCGTGTGCTGGGTGGGTCCGGCGAGGTTTCGCCACGATGCCAGCTCTTGCCGCCTCGGTGGTCGCCTCGTGCGCTGGGTGGGCCCAGCGAGGTTTCGCCACGTTGCCGCGCGTGGCCGCCTCGTGGCCGCCTCGTGCGCTGGGTGGGCCTGGCCAGGGTTCGTCACGTTGCCGCCCGTGGCCGGCTCGTGGGCTGGGTGGGTCTGACGAGGTTTCATCACGTCGCCGCCGGTGGCCGCCTCGTTGCCGCCTCGTGCGCTGTGTGGGGCCAGCGAGGTGTCGCGACGTTGTATCTAAGCCCTGGAAGACCCTGCTAAGCAGTGCTGAGTTCTGCCAAGCATTGCTACTCCCTGGCGATCTCTGCTAAGCGCTGATAGCCTTGCTAAGCCCAGCTTCGCCCTGCTCAGCCTTGGTGAGCTTTGCTAAGCGAGGGCGCCACACAGCAGGACCGCATTGTTTGTAGTCGCCCACGACCGAACCAGTGCACCGCGCTTCTCGGGCGATGCCTGCGCAGCGACCTCCTCTGGATGGAGACACAGAAGGCATCGCGTGCTGGCTTCCTTGACTACCCTCGCCCTGCGTGCCGCCCACGTGCATTCTGGATTTGGCGCGGTCGTAGACCATCGCCCACCTGCACTCTGGATCGGGCTGCCGCCCACCTGCACCGTGGATTGGCGCGCCTTGGGCAAAGAAAAAACAACTGCGGGAGGTGGGGGTTGAGTGGAAGGGGTCGGAGCCGTGAGCCCGCGCTGGCCACCACCTCCGCACCTCGCTCCCCTTGAGTGGTGGGGGGGTTCCCCCCCCCCCCCCCCCCCCCCCTCAGGCCCGGGACCAGAGGTGGAATGCGACGGGGGGGGAAATTCCCCCCCTCCCTTTTCGCATTACCCTCCTCCCCGCTGGTCTCGAATCTGGGGGCGGGGACCTGTGAGGGTGCCGGGTGAGATGGATGGAGAGCGCGTATATTCATGTATGCATGGGTCCCGGCCAAGAAGATGGGGGGTCGAAGACCCCCGCAACACGAAGAACCCCCCAAACCGTCCTGAAGCATGTCGAAGACCCCTCCAAAACACACTTCAGGGAACACGCCAGGACCCACATATATATATATATATGTACAAATATGTCTATGTACACAGACATGCATACTCATATATGTATGCCTGTCTGTCTGTCTGTCTGTCTGTCTGTCTGTCTGTCGGTATGTATGTATGTATGAATGTATGTGTGTATATATATATATATGTAGGTGTGGATATATATATATATATATATATATACATATGCAATTAACATTTACACATCTATATATACATATCCATATAAACACACATCCTGGCGGGCCTAGGTCGAGGATGGATGTCTTTAGAGCGTTCAGGAGCGCTCCCAGAGCGTACGGGAGAGCGCCAGAACGGCCGCGGCGCCCGATACGTTCTCCAGGCCGGGAAGCTCTGAGAGACTCCGAGGCTCAGTAAACAATCTTATCAGCAATAAGCTTAGGGGCGCGTTCCCAGACATCCGAGACTCTGATTTTTCCAATCCGTGGCCTAAGAGCTCTCGACTCCTTCCCCGGAGGTAGTTTTGCGTCCCGGACCTATTCTTGATGGCCTTGGGCCCCGGAAGCCGAAACAGAGGGACCAAACACCAGGATTGAAGGAACCATACCTTCGGAGATTTAGGTTCGTCGTCGTCGTCGTCGTCGTCGTCGTCGTCGTCGTCGTCGTCGTCGTCGTCACGACGGGCGGGAGCGCCGAGCCGAGCGGCGGCGGGGTGGGGCACAGGGCGCCCGCCGCTCGCGCGCCGCAGCTTCTCCCGGCCCGCCCCCCGGGGGTGCGCGCAGTCCGGTGGCCCCGCGCGCGGGGGTCCGGGGCGCGCCCGAGGCCTCCCGCACTCCTCTCCGCAGCGCCGGGGCGGAGGAGGAGGAGGAGGACCAACGCAAACCCAGGAGTCATCAACGGTGTTGGAGTAAAGCTTCCCTCCAAGCTCCCTCTCCCTAGGCCCTGCAGGGGCTCATTTCCACTGAGGGAACTGCCTTGTTGGAAGAGAACTGTTTGAAGACACGGAGGCATGCCAAATTGTTCTTGAGATTCCAACGCCACGGATCAACCTGACGGTTGCGTCTTGACGATCCTGAATCGTGCTATATCGCCATTCCTGGGACTTCAACAACACTGCGAATCAACGTATCTGTTGCACCCTCAATCCAGAATCCTTACAAAACATCATTTCTGGTACGTTGATCATGGACGATGGCCACATTTTGAAAACGGGTGGCCCTCAATCTTTGAAAACATAGCACATGTTTAAAAGGAATGCGCGCGGCGCTAAGGCGAGAACCACATCTTGAAAACCACCCGCCCTCAATCCTTGAAGCTCTTGCGAGTTTGAAGCAGGAATGTGCGCGGCGCTAAGGCGAGAGCCACAGTTTGAAAACGGGTGGCCCTCAATCCGTGAAACTCTTGCAAGTGTTTGAAAGGAATGTGCGCGGCGCTAAGGCGAGAGCTACATCTTGAGAACCAACCGCCCTCAATCCGTGAAATTCTTGTAAATATTGTAAACGAATGCGCGCGGCACTACAGTGAGAGCCACATTTTGAAAACCACCCGCCCTCCATCTGTGAAGCTGATGCGAAATTTTAAGCTCCAGGGCCATGAATGGTGAGGAAGTCTCAGGCGAAACGCCCGGCCCGCCTGAAATTCTTGCCTCGGGATGCGACAGGGAGAGATCATTTATAAGGAGAAGGAGTGGAGGAGGAGGAGGAGGCGGAGGAGGAGGCGGAGCAGGAGGAGCAGGAGGAGGGAGGAGGAGAAGGGAACGGCGCGGACACTCGTGCGCAAGCTGCCCGCGTAAGGTCGCGCGTGAGTGCCAGTGTGTAGCGTGCCGCGCTGGCGGCCCGCGTAAGCCACCGCGTGGGGTCGCTATGCCATCGTGCGTACAACCGTCGTGCTATACGCCATCGCCAGATGTCATACGCCGTACGCCATATGCACATGGCGCCATCGTACTCTCCTGAGATGTCGTCCATCCGGCGGCTTATGCCATCGCCAGACATCTACATCGTGCTATCCCCATCGGAGCTTTCCTCTCGTCGCTAAGATGGGGTCCGAGTAGATGGAGTTGAAGGATCGCGCCGCATCGCCGATATTTCGGCAATGCGACCCGGTGCGGAGCCCGATTTTCTGCATGTCGATGTCGCCGATGCGTCGCCGATGTATCGTCGATGCATCGCCGACGCACCGACGATGCGGCGCGACCCTTCGCTCCCATCCACTCGGACCTCATTCGGGAGGTCTCTGTCCTCTCCGTAGATGTTCCCAGATCTCCGACGATATGTTTTTTTTAACTAAGGCATTTATCCTCGATTTCGGTTTCCGGGCCCGTTACCGAGCCACAGGGCCATCAAAATTAATCCCGTTCCCCCTGGGGAAGGGATCGGGAATTCTGGGGCCGCTCATGGAACAAGTCATCTCAGAGGATGCCTGGGTTCGCAGGCTTTCGTTGGTCGAAGGCTTCGGTTGGTTCTCGCGAGCTTTTGTTGGTTGTTCGATATTCTCTCACCTCGGGATGCTCGCTGGTAGCTGCACCTCGCCAAGAGCGCCCCTGGGGTGCCCGAATCGTTCCGAGCCGCCGCCCGAGGCTCGAGTTGTAGCCCAGAAGTTCTTTCTCCACAGTTTCGTAATCAGAGTACTACTCTCCCCCCCCCCGACGTCCTGAGGGTGGCGCGCCCAACTTTGCGTATATCGTTTCAAACAGGATTGGCCATTGTGGGATCACGGCTTCGCTCCCGTTTTTCAGAATGGCGGTCTCGCCGCAGCGCGGGCTTTTCTTGTCTGGATGGATCCGAGTCCTTCCTCATTCGCATGCCTAGAGGTCGACACCAATACCAATATCGGCGGCGTGCCGCCACCGAGGGAAGTAGGTCCCGATCTCGATGATGGTGGTAATATTCTGGCTTTCAAGGTGGCCGAAATAGTTCCACCAACAAAATCTAGGATTTTCTTCCCCCGTTGGAGGCACCCCTCTGTGTTGGTGTTGGTGCCCATTTCCAGGCCTCCAACTCGTCGTTCTCGCCCCCCCTCCTTTCTCCTCCTCCGCCCTTCCCCCGGTCCAGCTCCCGCTGCTGCTTCGTCCTCCCGGCTCCTCCCTCCTCCCGCTCCTGCTCCTTCCTCCGTGCTTCTCCCGGCCCCTCCGGTCCAGCTCCCGCTGCTGCTTCGTCCTCGGTCCCTCTCCTCTTTGTCCTCCTCCTCCGCCTCCGCCTCCGGGCCGCCTCCTCCTCCTCCTCTTCCTCCTCCTCCTTCTCATCCTCTCTTTCCTCCTGCTCATCCTTCTGCTCATCCTCCTGCTCATCCGCCGCCTCCTCCTCCCCCCCCTTCCTCCTATATGCGCAGCTTCCGTTTTTCCGATTGCGCACAACGCGATGCGTTCGGCTTGGGAGCTCCAGGCCCGCAGTGACACGCGTCCGCGGATAGAGAAACAACCAGCGCAATGGGAAGGGATGGGTGGGAGGGGTAGGATGTCGGGCATGGCGCGAGCGCACCTCGCTTGCATTGTTCCTCTCATCCTCCGGAAAGGCCTGGGGCTGGGTACAGGCAGCCCCCCGGAGGGAGCCCCAGCTCGCCTCCTCGGGCGTCCGGGGCCCTGCTTTGTTCGCGATGCCTGGAGCCCAGGCCTCCCAGGGTGTGGTGCTCGGGGGATCGCCGCCGCACCGCCGATGCGTTGGCGATGCGTCTCGATTCGAAGCCCATTCTTCCCCATCCCCAGGACTCCTTAGAGAGCGGCATCCGATGTCGTGAAGTCTGGACTCCTCAGAGATTGGCTTTTCATTCCGAGCCTTTTTAGACGGCCCTAGGGACTGGTAAGGGTTCCCCGCTCGGGGCCACGAGACTTGCCTCGAGGGTCCTCTTTGGGATGCGCTCGGGATGGTCTTGGAGGCCATTGGGGCCGTCTTGGGGCTCTTCCAGGCTTCTCTCGGGGCTCTCTCGGGCGATCTTGGAGCCGCCTTGAGGCTTCAGAAGCACATCGCAACCGAAAAGGCGCAAAGGCAGCAATCATTGAACACTTTAGGATCTCACATTGGCCTCTCTCTCTGTGTGTGTGTGTGTGTGTGTGTGTGTGTGTGTGGGAGGCTTAGTGGCCGTCGAGCCGTCTTGGGGCACCTCGACTGCTCAACAGCTCGTCTGGGGCTGTCTTTGATGGCATCTTGGGCATCTTGAAGGCGTCCGAGTGTGGACTTGGAGGATCGGATGGCCTGTGCGATGCGCTGGAGAGCTCGGCGATCCCCCCCAACCGGGGCTTCCCTCGAACGGCATTTTGGAATTCTGGGGAGGGAGAAAGAAAGGGGGAGGGGACAGCCAATCATCTCACACGCCTTCTCACACCGGGAAAGAAAGCGTCGGCGGATTAGTGCTCCCGTTCAGGGGCAAACCATTTGCCAATCCGGCCCCCTCGAGGCCTTCCGAAGCCTCTTGGGGAGCTCTTGGAACTGCTCTGTGCGTCTCTTCTGGCCCTCCTGGACACTCTTGAGGCCACGTGTGCCCATCGTATGCCGAAGCGCGAGGAGGCCAAACTCATCCGGCAATACGCTTGCCGGTGTTCATAACTGTCTCTGTTGGTTTTGCCTCCCCGGAGGAATCAGTGGGATGGAGGATCCGTGAGCGATCTGGAGGTCGGGGCTTCTTCAGGTCCAGACTGGACGCCATGCTCGACCAACTCGTGCCACTTCGGGCCGTCCTGAGCGTGGAGGCGACCTTGCGCTGTCCTTTGCCACCCTGAAACGTAGCCCTGTCCCTGTGATTGACATCACTTTGTCTCGATACCGATCTCAAGGACCCCTACAGTTTCTTAGGCCGCATCCCTAAAGATAGTCACTGCTTCTTGGATCGTCAACCTTAGGGATGAGGATCAGTTCGAGACTGGTTAACGTCCTGGGCCCCCGTGGCAACGCCATCGGCAGCAGCTGCGCGGCACGGCGGGGCCAGGGGCGTGGGCGGACAAGGTCACGCCAGCGCCGTCTCGCGGCAGCCAGGGGGCCGGAACCACCAGGGAGGGCTCACCAGCGGCGAAGTCTGACCCGCCCCCTCGCCGATCAACGATTCGGGCAATTCGATGCGCGGCGGGGGCAGGGTTCGGAATTCGTCGAGCACGTGGCGAAACCCGAGCCCTATTCCAGCTTTCTGCCGATTCTGAGGGGGCCCTGGGTCACACGAATAAAAATACACAAATAACATGATTCCCTATATTTTCACATCTTTTCTCTGTTTTTGTTTTCCCCCGACTTCCCATATTTTCTCCCATGCTTTCCTGGGGATCGACGATTCATGGTGTCTGTGTGTTTTTCCCCTCCTGGGATGCAGGAGGACCGATGGTTGTTGGGGGCAGGGCTCGGACGTCGCCGCCCGGGAGCAGAAGTGACACAATCACTGCAGACACAGTATCAATCGCCGATTCCCAGGGAAAAATTGGAAAATATGGTGCTGGGCTCGTTTTCCACCACCACCACCATAAATTGGGAGGGGGAGGGGGTCCTCCTCCTCCTCCTCCTCCTCCTCCTCCACCTCCTTCCCCCATCCAACTTATGGTGGTGGTGGAAAACAAGCCCATCATACGGGAAGTGGGGGGGAAGGCTCAAGCCCAGGAGATGTGGGAAGATACTGGGAATCCTGGTAGCTGTGTCTGATCATCTGTGTGTCCCGGGGCCCCTTGAACTGGGGTGTGGGACTTGGGGGGGTTGGGAGGAAACATATCCTTTCCATATGGTAGCTCCTACATTCAAAACAGCTCGTATAGAAATCATGTTACTTATAAAACTGACCCACTGGGATTCAACGTTTATCATTTCATCGGTAGCTTGGGAAGCAGCTAAACTATCATCGGCAGTCAGGGAATTAGCTAAAATATAATTCGGCCACGTAGATGTGAAATAATGTTGATGACCCCCTGGCCATGTAGTAATAGGTTCGTAGCACGTAAACGCAGCACCAGAACCTTGGTGTTTGGGGATGGGGGTTGGTGTTTGGAAGTTTAGGTGCGCGTGTGTGTGCAATTCTGGTGTTTGGGGGTTGTTATTTCCCAGATCCTTTTCCATTGCCACCAGCGAAAGCAGCATATTTCTTGTCCGTGCCAGCCTTCGTACCGATTGGGTCCCCCAGTGCAGTAATGTATGTTTAGTACGATCCATCATCCGCCAGGCCATAATCCAACCAGAATATCGACACCATCATCGAACATCATCTCGTCTCATCCTGTAAGCATTTTGGCCCAAACCCAGCCAATTCGATACAAAACTATCTATTTCTGCTCATCATCTTCCTGCTCATCATCATCATCTTCCTGCTCATCCTCCTCTTCCTCCTCCTTCTCCTCCTATTCCGCCTCCTCTTCTCCTTGGGCCATTTCGAGGTTCACCTTGGCCGTCTTGGCTGCGACTTCCGCCGCCCCCCGAAAATTACTCTCAGCACCGCCAACAATATTGTGAATTGCAGCGGGGTTAAAACACTACTCGGCTGTAATTCGCCTTATGTTTTGAGAGAGTCTCTTGGGGCGTGTAAGAGGATTCTGGGGGGCCCGCGGGGCCTTCTGTGGGCCCTCCAGGGCCGCCTGAGGGAGCTCCTGGGGCGGTGACTCTGGATGGTCTGGGGTCTCGGGGCCCTCTAGAGGAGGAGGGGGAGGAGGAGAAAGAGGACCTCCTCCTCCTCCTCCTCCTCCTCCTTCCTTTCTTTTACCTGTAGCCTTGTTTGGCTCGCTACAACTTCGCATGTAGCAGTGTTGACTGCAGCCACTTCGGCCGCAGTAGAGGTCCTGGGCTCAAGTAGAGGCCACTGGATCATAGTAGGTCCCAGGCTTTATTAGAGGTCCTAGACTGTAGTAGAGGCTCCTTAGTATATCCCAGGCTCTAGTCGAGGCCCTTGGTGGGTGGGGGGGCTCTAGTAGAAGCCCCAAGCTCATATGGAAGGGGCCCGCTTCTTGGATCCTAACAGATTGCTTTCATTTCACGTGCATTGGTGGCTAGAGGCCAGGGTTGAAAACCATGCCGCCTTCACAAATGTAGTTAGTTAGGCCGGGTGGTCGGCCATCATCGCGATAACAGTGTTATCAATTTCACCCGCGCCATCGTCACCACTAGCAAACCCATTACCATCATCATCATCAGCAACGCCATCGACAATCGGCAGGCAGCATCGTCATCATCACCACCATCATCGTCATCATCACCATCGGTATCCTCATCATCACCACCATCATCGTCAACATCCTGTTGTCATTTAGCTCAAACTTTCAAGCCATTGTACATGCCTGCTCAATCCGTTATTGTGTGTTCAGAGATATGCAGATTTCTGTCTAGCCGAAAGCTGCTGTGCGCCCCAGGCGAACAGATGAGATATCACGATGTTGCGCTTTTGCTTCTTAGCATTTTGAAGCTGACGACGTGCGGGGGGGACGAATCGATTCACCCTACCACGTTACGAGTGCAAGTCAAATCATATGTCGCAGAGCAGTGTGGAGATACATCTGAAGGCAATTTCTGCCCGATGTCTGCGTTGAGGCATGTAGTAAATTTCTTCTGCGATGCGAGTGTTCAACCACACCATATGGCTGATATTTCGAAGGAGTTGCGCAGCCATCATAGCTCGAGCTCGAATTGCAGATCTTCCAAGAAAAGATGTCGCGACGAAGATGCTGGTGTTATGGTGCAATTCGGTGCGGGCCACGCTTCGGGGCCAGTTCGAGATTCTACAATCGTGCCCAGGAGCGCGCAAAACATGCATGAGCGGTTGCAGAAGTACAATGACCACAGCATGAACGAGCTTAAGTATCAGTTGTTGCGAGCAGAAGACGACATCGACACCAAGAACCAGCAGATAAACAGACTGCAGCAGGCAAAATGGAAATCGGAACGTCGAGCAGATCGTCTAGAAATGCAGATTGCATGCCTTAGAGATGATCACAACGAGTTGGTTGCGATGACACAATTCAGGAGTGGTCCAGGCAAGCATGTCAGTTTAATCGGTGGCTACACTTTGGCTGTAAAGAAAACTCTTGGTTGTGCTTCTCTTTCTACGACGTGTGCGATGGTGGCTGGCGATGCCCACCAAGGGGGTGTGAGCGACTCCCACACTGTCTCCAGGTTCGAGCATTACCTTTCTCTGGCAAAATATGCGCGGCATCGAGAGCAACACGCTGGTTTGGCACTGTCTGATTTAAATTTCATCGAGTGTTGCTTTGACGGGTCGCAGCAGGAGGCAGTTGAGAAAGAAAAAGTTCATGTGAGCATATTCACATCTTCTACAGTTTCCAAGGAGTCTATCGAGGCTGTGGTTTCAGAGAATGGCGTGTTAGATGTTTCGGCATTGTCGGGCGAAGTATCCACCGTGAAAACAGCAGGTGATCTCCAAGTTGTTCACCACTCCACTGGGGCCGAGACGTACAACTTAGTGGTTTCTGAGCTCAAGAGCGTAGGAGCTCAAACGTGGGAAGACTTTGCACGTCTGGCTTCGCAGGCAGGCGGCGTTGGCATTGGGCCTGCAGTGTTTTGTTTTGGCACAGATGCTGGGCCAGATAATATTGGCATGGCTCGCCGAGTCAAGAGTTCATTGCGCGACTGCCCTTCTGTCATGTATGTGTGGTCTTTTTGCCTGCTCCATCGAGCGCAGCTTGTCGCAAAGGCCATGATCAAGGTTCTCGATAATTGGGAATGGGAGGGTGCAAGTGTGAACGAAATTCCTGCTACCACATATTTCAATGGAGTGTCGAACATAGCTAACCAGTGGAGATCACCTGGGGCCCCATCGAAAATCAAGAGGGCAGCAGAGAACGCGTTTTCGAGCGCAGTGGCAGTGCAGTCTTTCTCTGCTATCCCTGGGCGTTGCCTTCGAGGCCGCTGGCTCTCCATCGACTCTGTGGAACAACTCATTTGCAAATCATCACCTTTCATCGGCAAGGTGTTTGGGAGTTTGTGGGGTTATTATTGTGGTTCAAAGGAACCAGCGCCGATAGCAGATGTGGATCATCCAACTGTGGATCCAACGCCTCCGCGAAAGAAAAAACACGACCCAGGGCAACAGGAGGACGAGGATTTCGCACAGAAGCGGAGGTCTGTCAGACGCCTCTCAGCGAAGTTGACGCAGAACAATACATTTATGGCAATGGTGTTTATATCTTCTATCACTCGGCGACCATTGGTTCATTTTCAGCTGTGGGTTGAAAAGGCTTCCAAAGAACACGCATCTGCATGCGACGAGGCCAAGCGAGCTGGCACAACATACCTCGGGCCAACGCCATTGTCATCTCTGGTTTCTGCGAAGCGGATCGATATTCGAAACGAAATGGTAGAGCTTTTGTTTGATGAACACTGTGCGTTCAAACCGGTGTGGGATACCCTGCCTCATCATCTCTTCCAGCGTGGGAGGCAGCTCATCGTATCTTTACTTTTGGTGTTGGTGGCATCTTGGGACTTTCGTTTCGAGAAAGTGTTTGACGACATCCACTTTTCTATCGTGGCCATGCTAGAGAGTAAGCACGACGAGCCCGACGACCGCAGGAAGGTGATAGCTAGGCGACTTCTGGAGACACCTGATGATAAGTTTGACGGGGTGCCGAGTGCAATGTTTACTGACGTCCCTCTGAAGCTCAAGCGTTGGTATTTCGACAGTTTGCGAGTTGCTCAAGATGCTGGGCGTTGCCCTGTACCGCTCTATGCGTTTCTCTTACTGTATAGGGCGCGCCTTCCATATCAAAACCAATCTGTTGAGGGGCATATATCAGTATTGCAATCTATAGCCAAGCGAGGGGTGCGATCCAAACTTCCTGGGGTTTCGGACAGACTGAGGAACAAGATTGGCGATTCTATCAGCGTCAAAGAGGCAGTTGAGTTGCACACACAGGTTGTACAGTTCATGGGGACGCAGGAGCATGCCAACAGGTGGTTGGCACGTGTTGCCCCAGTGCCAAGGGAGGCTACAAGACAACTTGATGGAGACTATGCTCGTGATGTCGATGCACTAGCGGTGCGTTTCGAGAATACACTCGTCAACAAGGTGGTTTGTGGTTCTGGTCTTGAGTTCGCATGGAGCTGGAGGGAGTTCGCTGTGGGGTCGCCTGTGTTCCTGATTTGCTGGTCGTATTATTCCAGACAGTTTGTTGCGCATGGCGTTGTTGAGCAGACTCACCCAGGTCAGTTTACTTTCAAGTTTGAAGATTCTGTGCGGATAGAGATGCTGACGGAAGGTGTCATCGCCATGCTTCTTGCTCGTGCAGATCCATTGGGCGCTGTCGAGATGTCGGTGTTTAGATGCCCAGTTGCATGGACTTCAATGGCGACGCCTAGTCTGGAACTAGCCGATCGGAAACACTTCAAAGTGAAGCCTGCTCCAGCCAGGGCCCCTAGGCAGCCTAAGCCTAAGGGTGGGCCTGGGCCTCCTGAGCCTGATGGACCAGTGCCCCATTATGGCGGGGGCCACGATGATGGCGACGGGTTGGAACAGGGTCTCACTGAGTTACTGGAAATGGGCATCGACGTGTTGGACGGCGACGATGACCCTGCGGGCGTGGCCGATGACGTGTGTGCTGGCGACATGGACGAGGGAGGAGAACTTCGCGAGCCGATGGACGAGTTGCTGGAGCCAGAGCCTGGGCAGCCAGAAGGCCCTGGCCCTGGCCCAGCGCCCATGACATCACACATGCCTCTTGATATAGCTGCAGATCGGGCGGTCGGGATTGTTGCAGATGTTGCTTCTCTCGTGGCGAAAGGTTTCGCCGAGGTGCGTGGGCTATGGAAGCAGATGGCTGACAACAGGAAGTTACCAGTGCGAGCATATGAAGACATTAGCCTTGTACGAACGAAGGATGGGGAGACTCTATACCTTTATTGGACCAGGGTAGTTGTTGCGAAAATGGGCAGGCGAACCAGTCTGGACAGACGTAATCGCATTAAGACTATTGTTGCCGCCAGTGTCCCTGAGGTGAACCATGCAGAGTCAGAGATATTGATTTCAAGAACTGGTGGGATACAATCTCGTGGGAAGTACAAGTTGGGAGAGACACATTGCATGCCAGCATGGGCAGTGCGATGCAAGTTCTTGGTAGACATAGAAGTATTTGGTGGCCCATGGATGGTCGATTCGCTACCTGCTCAGAATGCAAGTTGCGTTGTTTGCGAAGCTGCTCGGGCAGCTGGTGTGGACCAGCTTGCTGGTGTATCCAGTGCAGATTTGTTTGTTTGTTACATGTGCTTGACTTCGTGGCACGAAGATTGTGCCAAGTGCGATGCTGTGACGACGGGCGCCTCGCTTCACACGGATGGACATGGCGAGGGCCGTGACGCCCATCCGAAACCGCATTCCTTCTTGTGCGAGTTCTGTGCTGCCAAGCAGAAGCAGTGAGAAAAAACACAAAAGAAACAACAAACACCAAATAACAACACAAAGACACAACATACACAAACAACAAAGTGAGATCACACAACAAAAACAACGACAATGCAGATAGGGGGTGGATGGTGGTGTGGACGGTGTATGACCTACCAGATGGCACTTGGGTGTGGCAAAGTAGTGGTCGATCATTGGTTACACGGTAGATGGGAGGGGTGGATGGAATAAACATAGAGTGGGGAAGGTGATGTAGAGGCGTTCGCCATTGGCTAAAAAATAGGGCGCCTCAGGAGCTGATTTCCAGCCAGCTGGAAATCGGCATGCTGATTTCCAGCTATGTAACGATCTGGCTGGAAATCAAGATGCCGATTTCCAGCTGGCTGGAAATCGCACCCTGTGGGGGGCTTGTTCGGAAGGCCATTTTGGCAGCAATGCGTTGCACTGCATCGTCACAGTTGGTGCTAACGAGAGGCACGCGCAGGCAGGGATCAGCGTCGATGCTCCCGCCCTGCCTTTATTTTGCTTCGTCCTCGTGCGTCATGGTGATTGTTGCCCTCCGCCGCCTCCTCCTCCTCCTCCCTATCCTCCTCCTCCTCCTCCTCCTCCTCCTCCTCGGGCGAAAAATTGCACATTCGCGCCGGCGTAAATGTGGCCCCTCTTCCTCCTCCACCTCCTCCTCCTCCTCCTCGCGAACGGCGGGGGGCCAGCGTCGGGGGCGAAAAACATTGAGGGGCGATGCTCAGGCAAATTTCAAAAATCTGCCTGAGTATCGCCCTTCAGCGTTTTCGCGAACGGCGGGGGGCCAGCGTCGGGGGCGAAAAACACTGAGGGGCGATGCTCAGGCAAATTTCAAAAATCTGCCTGAGTATCGCCCTTCAGCGTTTTCGCGAACGGCGGGGGGCCAGCGTCGGGGGCGAAAAACACTGAGGGGCGATGCTCAGGCAAATTTCAAAAATTTGCCTGAGTATCGCCCTTCAGCGTCCTTCCCCACTTCCAAGCCCCGACTTTGGGTTTCGCGACGATATTTGTTCCTGCGCCTCCCGCGGGTGTGGAAATGCTATAAATTCATACATTGAACGTAGGAAAGCGCCATGTGCAATTTTGGGGTCCAAACGGCCCAGAATTGCACACCCCATGTTTGGTTGAAAACCACGTGTTTTCACGAGTGCGAAGCATGTCTCGTCCGTCGCGCCACGATTTCGTCAGGAAACAAATAGGTTCAGCAGAGGTGCCCCGAAAAGGACCCATTATAGGTTCAGCACAGAGGCCCGAGCTGGGGAAACTGAGGAGACCTGGGGAAACTCCACTGTGGTGGAGTAGGAGGAGAGGGATCAGCATCATCACCGCGCCATCAGCATCAACATCATCAGCATCATCACCGCCATCAGCATCAGCATCATCACTGCATCATCAGTATCAGCATTAACACCGCCTCATCATCCTCCTCTTCCTCCTTGTAGCCGTTTCGGCTCCTGCAGTGCTCGCGCTGGCGACGAGCATCTTACATTGCGAGGTTTGTTCGAACAGCGGAGGCTCCACTGTGGGGCGACAGTAGCGACTATGGCGCTGGTGCCTGCGATGGAGCAGGGCCAGGGTGGCCAAATCCGAGAGATTCGGTGCGACGACCGACGGGATTGCTTCCGTCACATCAAGGATAGGCTCGGGACAAACTGGAGCGACGTGGAGATGCTTAAGTGGGTCAACGACAACTTTCGTGTGAGCGCGAACCACACCATCAAGCCGACTACCAAGGCCGGCATGTTCGCGCTCGCGAGGCACGCCGAGAATTGCCTCAGGGGCGACAAGGGCTCAGTCGAGAGGAAGCGAACGTCGGTCGAAACCTTTGGACTTCGGCTCGATTGGCGATCGGCACCTGTGCTGGTTCAGCATGCCGACGGGGCCAAAGACGATGAGTTCCAGACGTTGTCGTGGGGCACCCTCTTCGAGGGGCTCAACGAGGCTATGAAAGCTGATGCGGGCAAACAGAACCGACTAGTGCAAGCCTCGCTTTTGATGGATATCCCTGGCTGCACACTGTACCTTCGGAGTCTCCCGAGGGACTGTGCCAAGTTCCTAGTACATTGGTACAACAAGGGCAACGACGATATCACATCGACCACCCCCTTGCAGATCTTGGACGGCTGCGCGGTGTACGAGGCAGCTTGGGTCCGCCACAGAGACGGCAAGCATATCACGAAGGATTCCCACACCCAGAAGCAGATCGACGAGGAGAAGCTGCAGCTGGTCAACAACATGTCCGAGAACTACGAGTGGGCCAGGTACCCTGAGTACGAGCGTTGCAGCACCTTCTACAAGGATGCGAACACTATTAAGATCGAGTCTGGGCGGCATGCAGGGTCCACCATCTGGGAGGCCATCTCACAGCGATACAAAGATGAGGTTGATGGTGCAGCCCTGGTCCCAGCGAACTACAAGTTCTGGTTCAAGCTGGTCGCAGACGCCATGAGGATTCTCAAGCGTGATGCCCCCGAGGCTATCGTCGAGATAGCCATGTTGGGATCCCCTCGTGATGGCAAGTTCAAGTTCGTGAGCACCTTCATCCCCGATGGCATCCCAGTTTTGCGAAGCGACGAGGTGCAGGAAAACAACATCAAGGAGCTTATCAGGGACATGTCGGGGACGAAGACAATGGACAGCATCGAGAAGGGCAACTGTGGCACGGCCGCGGCCAAGACTCCGAAGACGAAACTCGTCCCGATGAAGAAGGCGAAGGCGGCGAGAGGCAAGTCGGCCCTCGGACGCGACCCGAACAACAGCGAGCATAATGCGATCACGTTCAGCGACAGCGACAAGAAGATGTTCTGGAAGGTGCTGGAGAAGCAGAAGCTCGGCTTCAACGCTTTGGAAAGGTCGGCACCTGAGCCTGGGGACATGGCAGATTGCTTCTTTCGCGCAGTAATCTATTCCACTCTCGCCTACAAGAAGAAGGAACTGGTCTACTGCATTGCTGGCAGGCGCAAGAAGAGCAACAGCATCGTGGTCACTCGCCAGCTCTTCACCCTGTATATCTGCAAGAAGAGGAGGCTCCAGCCCAGGATCTCGGACGAGGACTTCCCAATGGGCGACCTCGATGCAGTGGAGAACGAGTTGTTCAAGCAGGGCGATGGCAAGATCGAGCCCAAGTCCATCGCCGACTCCTATGTTCGCGATTTGGAGGATACGAATTGCACCAGCTGCAAGGAGCTCCTGAAGTACATCGACGGCAACAAGGTGTTCGAGCGGCCTCCGAATGCGAATCGAGCCATAGTGGAGGCCAGCTTGACTTTGACAAACAAGCTCTTCACCGCGTGCGAGGCGAAGGCGAGTCCCTGGACGAGCCAGAAGGAGTGCTTCGAGGCGCTGGTTCGATTCACTTGCGATGTCCACCAGGACATATTCAGCGATTCGTTCGGCTCGGCCATGGATTTCATCGACGTGGTTCGCAAGCACTCGAAGCAGGGTGTGCTGACGACTACTGATGCGAAGAAGTTGACAGAAGAAGTTACGAGGGACACCTTCAACGCCATGAGGCTCCAAGCTTTCCTGCACCTGATCAGTATCTACAGTGTTCAAATGACTGCTGTGAGCCAGGGGCCGACTGTGGAACACATGCCGTACATCCCGCCCTTGGTCGCCACGTTCATCCAGTCGCTGCTGGTTCTCATCAACAAGAGCATCGTCGACAAAACATGCCACGCCGAGGGTGGCATGCCTCGCGAGATTCGCCAGCTCACCAATGCCATGGCGAGCAAGGAGAGCTTCAAGGACAGCGCAGCAGATATAACATATGAACCATTCGCCCCTACCCTCCTCTCTGTTCTTTGCTCCTCCCCCACCCGGTACCCGGTGTACCTGGATGGGCCCGAAGCCCTCGGGCCCACCCAATGGTGCATCATCGCACGCTTCCCTTCTGACTTCATTTCTGTCCTGCCTGCCCTCGCTCCCTCAGGGCGCCATGGCCGACTTCATGGGCGAGGCTTTCAGTCAGCACGACTACTGCCTGAAGCACGATGGCCAGCGCTACCAGTCCATGTCGGAGCAGTTCAAGGCGAGCCTCGTGACAGGGGGGCCTGCCAGCATCAATTGGAAGACGGCCTTGCAGAAAGTTGGCATGTCCACCGCTGTCTTGCCTAAAGACACCGAGCTGCAGAAGGCCGACGTGTTCCCCGCCGTGAAGAACGCCACGATCGACATGCTGATGACCGAGTTTGGTAAAACGTACTCCTCCCAGAAGAGTGCCTGGCAGATCCTGCAGCAGCCGATGGAGAGCGTGGTCGCAGCATGGAGCTCCAAGCACGTGGACACGGGGACTGCGATCGTCAGCGCCGATGAGGACGCAAATCGGCAGCAGGAGCAGCCGCCTCGCGAGGAGACTGGGCCTTGTCGATACACCGCGTCTACTTGGAGGTGCATCGCAGGTCGTGATGCATTTTCCAAGTGGTTGTTTTATCGACTAGCCCAGTCGCCTAGGAGACTGTCCAGCTCCACGAGTGGTGGGCCACCCACGCGAGGCTCGAGAGAGAGGATAATGGCTTCAGCGAGGCAGAGATCAAGGAGGTCATCTCCAAGCTGAATATCCACTTCTCGGGGCTAGTGTTCGATGCCTATGGCGGTGCAGTGGCTTGCAACATCGTCGCGAAGAAGGCCGACGCATCTTCAACAGTTGTGCAGAGGCCGAGTTTCATCAGGGAGGGGTCTGGTGGCTGCTCCCTGCCTTTCTGGGGCAAAGTTGTCACAGAGACAACAGCCAGGAGGCTGACGCGATCTACGACATTCTCATTGGGCGATGGCGAGAGGGGCTTGAGGTTGTACCTGGACGGCTCGGGCGAGACTGGATTGAACTCGAAGTGTTGCGTGCCCTACCTCGTCGCCATCATGGCCAAGGAGAAGGACGTGACCGAGGCGGATGAGCAGCAGCAGCAGGCCAAGAAGAAGGCCAAGACCGCCAGGGTCGTGGCAACGCACGAGGTGGTCCACAAGACGGTGATCATCACTACGAGGAGCGCGGGCGAGTTCAAGTACCAGGTGCCGATCCTGGTCGACGCCACCGACTTCGACGAGCAGGCCTTCCACGCGGCGAACAAGGGCGCCTGCTACAGGAAGCGCACCTCCTTCGACGACTTCCAGTTCGCTGCGGAGTCGAAGCAGGCCTCCAGGGCCACGCATTCGTTCCTCGGCTGAGTTCGTGCTCGGCCCGCTCGGCGCCGCTGGCGCCGCTTCGCTTTCTGTCGGGGGGGGGGGCTGGGCTCGAGCGTAGCTGGGGTGTGAGCACCCATGGCTAGTTATTTTTATAATGAGGATAGGATGAGGAGGAGGAGGAAGGAGGAGGAGAGGAGGAGGAAGGGGGGGGAGGAGGAGGAGGAGGAGGAGGAGATGAGGAGGAGGAGGAGGAAGAAGGAGGAGGAGGAGGAGGAACTCGAAGTCCAGCCCAGCGCTTTAGCGCCGCGGGGCGGCCTGCCGCGGGCGAGCGGGCGCTGCGCTCACGACGTGCAGCGCGCGGCGTGCTCGTTCATGTCCACATCCCTCCTCCTCCTCCTCCTCTCCCTCCTCCTCGTGTTCCTGCGCCTCCTCCTCCCCTCCTCCTCCTCGTCGTCCGTCCTCCTCCTCCTCCTCCTCCTCCTCTTCCTCCCCCTCTTCCTCCTCATCCCCCCTCTTCCTCCTCCTGCTAATGCTGGTGCTGCTGCTGCTGTCCCTCCATCTTCTCGGAGGTGGTCAGGGTTCGAGGTTTGTTTTACTCGCTGAGTGACCGCCGCCTCCTACTCCTCCTCCTCCCTCTCCTCCTCCTCCTCCTCCTCCTCCTCCCTCCTCCTCCTCCTCCTCCTCTCCTCGGGCGAACAATTGCACATTCGCGCCCGCGTAAATGTGACCCCTCTTCCTCCCCTCCATCCTCCTCCTCCCCTCCTCCTCCCCCCGCCTCCTCCTCCTCCCTCCTCCTCCTCCTCCTCCCTCTCCTCCCCCTCCCCCCTCTTTCCTCCTCCTCCTCCTCCTCCTCCTCCTCCTCCTCCTCCTACTCCTCCTCCTCCTACTCCTCCTACTCCTACTCCTACTCCCTCCTCTTTCCCCTTGCTTGTCCGAGCCATTTTGGTTCAACGCCAACTTGGCTCAAGTTGAAAGTTACTCGGAACGGGAGGACACGCGAATGATAACATAGCGGTTGTAGCTGCAGTGGTAGCGGCAGCTGCGTTGTGAGTTGTAGTGGTGGCATTGAGTCGTTGAAAAACATCATGGGAGCGGGGGTCCGCCTCCTTGGTAGGCCTTGCTGGCCAAGGGGCGCGTTGCGACTCAGATGGAAGAGCGCTCTTTCCAGAAAACCAACAGAAGTAACATACCCCACCTTGAACCTCCTCAGGCCCGTGCGGATTTCTTGGATATGCGCTGGGCCCCGCCTGGCGGCTCCTGCTGCGCCGCCCCTGGAGGGCGCTGCTACGCGCCAGCGAAGGGGGGCCCCTCGCCGATCCGAGGAGCCCCCGCGGCCCACCGAGCGTGCATGCTTACGCCCAGGGGCTGGCCACCAGGCCGTCTGTGTTTCGTTGTATTCAATCGCTTCGCTCACTCCGCCGGCCCGTATTGCATGATCGCCACTGCTTCGGCGCGGGCTCGGGGCCATTTCGGCGACGCCGGAAGGAGGAAGATGAGGATTGGGGAGGGGGACGGGAGGAGGAGAAGAGGATGAGAAGGAACGGAGGAGGATGAAGATGAATATGAGGAGGAGGAGGAGGAGGAGGAGGAGGAAGAGAAAAGGGCGGAGGAGGAAGCCTCTCCATGGCATTCTGTTGAGAGGCCGGTCGGGGGCGCCTGGGAGACATTTTTGAAGTCTTGTAGGGCCTCTTTTGAGCCTCCTTGGAGCCTCCTGGGGTCTCCTGAGGGCCTCTTGGCGGCATCTTGGGCCATCTTGGGGGCCTCTCGGGGCCTCCTGGGGCCCTCTTGGGGCGGAAGGCTCGAGGTTTTGGTTCGTAATCCCCATCTTGGGCCCCTCTTGGGGCCGTCTTGGGGCTCTCTTGGGCCGTCTTGGGCGTCTCTTGGGCCGTCTCGGGGCCCGTTTGGGCTCTCTGGGGGCCTTCTTGGGGTCTTCGTGCGCTCTTGGGGGCCTCTTGGGCCGTCTTGGAGCATCGGAAAGCCGAAAATGCGACAAGGCCAAACTCCTTCCACAACCATCGTAAAATTGATGATTTTGGCCTCTTGGGGCGCTCTTGTGAGGCCTCTTGGAGGCCACTTGGAGCGTCTTGGCGGCTTCTTGGGCCGTCTTGGGATCATCTGCAGCGTCTTGGAGCGTCCTTTGGGCGTCTCGGGGTCCTCTTGAGCTGTCTTGGGGGCCTCTTGGGGCCCTCTTGGCGCGCTCTGGGGGGCCTGAGAGGCCGTACCCAGGAGGAAAACTAACCGCATGCCGATGATAATAAAGGGACCCCCCCCCCCCCCTTCAGTGTTTAGAGTTGATTATCGTCGCCCTATACAAAATTCAAATTGGGCGGCGAGCGCTGAGGCCGAACTTCATTATCACCTCGAAACGCTATGTTGAGATAGCAACATCAAGCGATGTTGATATAGCAACATCAAGCGAAGCGATCACACTTTTTCAGGATGTGTCAAGCGAAACCAATAAATTTGGGAGGCAGACTCAAACGAAACGAGCAATGCTCTTATTATTATTCTACTTTCCTCTTCTTATTTTATATTTCTATCTGTCCTCACGCTCGCCTGAACTTTTTTATCCCTGGGGTTGATTATCCATGGAAATTGAGGCACATGAGCTACCCTACACGAGCACTTACAAAAAACAGTTTTCATGAGAGATAAGCCATTGTCGAGGATATTTCTATGAAAACTAAACGCCAAGGATGTCTCAAAACGTGCTCGGCTTGGTCTCCTCTTGATCATCTCTTACTTCGAGATTATGCTGAGGTTTGCTGGGCTACTTTTATTATCTCTCCCTGAACCCCGAACTTTATTATCCCCTAGTGTTTATTCTCACGGGCATGAGGTTATCTCTGAGTAGACCTTCCCGGGACCTTCCCGGGACCTTCCCGGGCTGCGGTCGGGGTACTTTTCGCCGGGGGACCCCCAGTGGCCGCCCCGCGCGCCCGAAATAGAAGAATTGTGAACCAGTGATCTTAGCACGCCTCTGGCCCGTTGGGCCGGCGAATTTTTCGCGCCTGCTTCGTTCCATTGCTCGTTTTTGGTCGCGACGCCTCGTTTCGTTCTTCGACTCCTTTGGCACCGGTTTTGTTGCAAACGTTCGTTGTAAGTGTCGGGCTTCGTTTCGTTGTTTGTTTTCAGCGACGTGTCTTTTTAGATGTCGTTGTGTTCGGTTCTTGCCTGTGCCGTTTAGTTTTCTGCTTGGACGAGCCCGCGCCAGGTTCCCCGCAGGGCAGGGCTGCCTGCGATCCGACTAGAGGCGACGCGATTCGCGTTGGCTCGATCCACCGGCATCGGCCAGGGCCAGCAGGAGCCGGGCACGGCGATCCGATTTCGATCCGCTTCGGGGTGACTCGTTGGCGATCCGATCCATTCCCGATCCGATCCGACCCGATTTCGCGATTAGACTTAAGTCGGCCCTGTCCCTCTACAGGAGGAAAATTCAAAGATAGTCAAAACATGGTATGAGGGCGATTTTTGGACTGTTTGTGACCATTTTGGGGTATTTTTTGACTTAGTTTGACTTTCTCGTCCAAAATCCGCATGCCCGACCTAAGATTAGACCTGGCTCAGGCCTGACAGGGGCGAGGACAGCACCCCTCGCGCCCTCGCGCACCGCGCGGCCCTGGGGCCGGAGCGCTGTGCCCCTCTCCAGCGCTGCGTGGCTCGAGAGGACGCGAAGCGAGGTGTCGGGCGCGACCGCGCGCGCCGCCCGGCGGCCCAGTGCGAAGCCGGGCGACCACGCCACGCCGAGAGGGGACGGAGTCTTGAGGTTCGAGGAGGTTTGGACGGTTTTCGGGCGCTCTCGCCAGATCGCGGCGGCTCTACGGTCAACCCGCATGGTAAGGATGAGCGACTTTCCAAGGTTGACCCTTGCATCCTTCCTCTTCGGTCCATCTTTGGCCACTTCCGCTGGCCAGCCCCACTCGGCAAACGTCAACATGGCCTTCCAACGCCCTTCAATCCTTATCGTGCGTCCTTATGATACGCGTTGACTGTACAGCCTCGGGGCGCCTTCAGCAGCTGCGCCTTGCCGAGAGCGTTCTGGGGGCGCCAGGAGAGCCGAGATGTGGCCCGATGACCATCAGGGGCAACTTCGGGTGGGGTTGTCCTCGGCATCAGTCCCGATTGCACCCAGCACCGCAGCCACCTGGAGCATGGCTGCAGGGCGGGGTTGGCGGCACGCCTCAGGGGGATACGCGAGGGGAGGCGGCCTTCTGAGAAGGCGGGGACCTTTGCAGAAGGGACCTTCCGAGGCTTCTAAGAGGCCTTTTTAGAAGCGGGTAGGGCTTCTAAGAGGTCCCCTGCCTTCTTGGAAGGCCTTCAGGCCTCTCAGAAGGCTGTCCCCCTTCGTGCCACTCCCTATTGCTGCGTGCCGCTAGTGGGAGGGAGGGAGGAGGAGAAGGGCGAGGAGGAGGAGGAGGAGGCAGAGGAGGAGGATGCGGAGGCGGAGGCGGAGGCGGAGGAGGAGGAGGCTGACGGCAGGAGGAGGCGGAGTAGGAGGAGGAGGAAGAAGAGGAGAAGGAGGAGGAGGAGGAGGAGGAGGAGGAGGACAAGTGTGAACCAAGACCCATCAACGATGTTGGAATACACCCTCCCCCAAGCTCCCTCTTCATAGGCCCCTACAAGGGTTCATTTCCACAAAATCTGGAGGCGTGCTCAGGACTTCAACGCCACGAGTCAACCTGACTGTTACGTCTCGACGGTCCTGCATCGTGACAGAGCACCATTCCTGAGACTTCAACACCGCGAATCAACGTAAGTGTTGCGCTCTGACAATCCAGAATCGGTTCCAAAACACCGTTCTGGGAACCAGTGAAGTTCTTGCAAAGTTTAAAGACGGATGTGCGCGGCGCCAAGGCGAGAACCACATTCTGAAAAGGAGCCGCCCTCAATCCGTAAAAAATGCAAATGTTTGAAACGAATGTGCGCGGCGCTAAGGCGAGAGCCACATTTTGAAAAGGAACCGCCTTCACTCCGCGAAGCCCTTTGCAATCCTTTTAAAGCGAACGTGCGCGGCGCTAAGGCGAGAACCGCATTTTGAAATGGAACCGCCTTCAATCCGTGAACTGCTTTTATAAGACAGCGAATGCGCGAGGCGCTAAGGCGAGAACCACATCCTGAAAAGGAGCCGCCCCCCATCCCTAAAACTCTTGCATATTTGTGAAACGAATGTGCGTGGCGCTAAGGCGAGAGCCACATGTTGAAAAGGAGCCGCCTTCACTTCATGAAACTCCTTGCGATTTCTTTTAAGCGAATGTGCCCTGCGCTGCGGCGAGAACCACATTTCCAACAGAAATCGCCCTCAATCATTAAAACTCTTGCGAATGTTTGAAACGAGTGTGCGCGGCGGGCGCTAAGGCGAGAGCCACATGTTGAAAAGAAACCGCCCTCAATCCGTGAAGCTCTTGCACATGGTTGAAACGAATGTGCCCAGCGCAGATGTGAGAGCCGCATTTTGGAAGCGACCCGCCCTCCATCTGTAAAATGATTAGGTCAGTTTTTCAGCTTGGGGCCCGTAAGCGGTGAGGAAGTCTCCGGCGACACGCCGCCTTTCCGACTGGCCTCGGGGTGCGACAGAGAGGAGTTGTTTATAAAAAAAGGAATGGAGAAGGAGGAGGAGGAGGAGGAGGAGGAGGAGGAGCAGATGGACAGGACAAGACAGCACATCTGCATGAGGGGGTCAACGTCAATGCGCCCGCTAAGGTGCAGTGTAGAGCGTATGCGTAATTCCCCCGCGTGAGTGTTATGCAGCGAGGACTCGACAGCCCTTCGACATCTTATCGAGGAAACTGGAGGAGGAGGAGGACTTCATCTGGACGGCCACCATGCGACAGGGTCTCATCGCTGCCAGGAGATGCGTGATTAGCGTGGGGGGGAGGGGGGGTCGACACGGTGCCGGATGCGTGAGAGCTGGGGGGTAGCGATACCAGGGTTGGAGTGGCAGTCAGAAGTCAAAGGTGTGTCTGCTTGCCCCTCCTTGGCAGGGCGCGCCATGCGCACGCCGTCCGAGACCATCCTGGTAGGGGAGCTGCCTGCGGACATCGACGATGACACCGTGAGGTCTCGCTCGCTTGCTGCGGGAAGGGGGCCTTCGGAGCGACGGAAGAGAACGGGGCCCATCGTGCGAGCATTCGCGCGTGAGTTGCCTGCGTGAGGTCGCGCGTGCGCGCTCCCTCTTCCCACTCGTTGTGCCACGCTGGCGACCCGCGTGAGCCAGCGCGTAGGGTCGCCATGATATCTGGCGTAAGGCCCCCTTATTTTCGTCGCCCAGGCGGGGATATCGAGAGGCAGCTGCACGGTCGGTGCCGGTCCGTGGAGGAGCGCGCGGGATCCCCGGGGGGGATGTCGGGAGTCGCAGCGTCATGCCACGTCCGCTTCTCGTGTCCCGCTGTTCGCGTCCCATGTTCACTGCGCGTGAGCGGGTTTGCAGACGCCAGGCAATCGGGGAAGCGCCGTCAGCACGTTCGACAGAGAGATGGAGCGGACACTCGAGCGGAGCTGAGTCGAGCCGACATGGGTCGCTGTTAGTTGAAGAGGATGATCATATACATGGCGAGATGGGTAGACATACGTATGCACGCAGAGAGAGACATATATGTAGAGAGAGACACATATATATATAAGAGGGAGAGAGAGAGGGAGAGAGAGAGAGAAAACACAAGAGCGATATGAAAGTCGATTTCGAGAGGGAGGGTGCAGGAGATGCAGCGCGTGGTCGGCGGGAGAGTGCAGCGGTGGGAGAGGGTTGTGGAGAGTGAGGGTGGATGGATGGCTGGGCGGAGAGGTCGCGCATGTGAAAACAGTATTGAAAACCCCTACGGCGAGTCACTGCCGCCCACTGCCTTTTGGAATCGCCCATGTGGCCGAGCTTTGTGGCAAGAGCTCTGTCAAGCTATCGGACCATGTGTTCCCCCAGCCGTTGTGGAAACCTTTCGGGCAACTCTCGAGGGAGGATGGGGGGGAAGATCAGGAGGGGGATGAGGAGGAGGAGGACTAGCAGGAGGAGGAGGAGGATGAGGAGGAGGAGGAGGAGGTGACACCTTGGAGCCTCTTTGAGGCATCTTGGGGGCCTCCTTGGACCTCTTTGGGGCCTTTGGGGACTTCTCGGGGGCCTTTTTGGCCGTCTTAGGGCATTCCTGACCAGTCGGAAGCCATCGGAAGCCGTCTTGGGGGCCTCTCTGGGCCGACTTGGGGCACTCTTGGGGTGCTCCAGAGCCGTCTTGGATGCCATCTTGGGCGTCTCGGAGGTCTCTTGGGCCGTCTTGGGGTCTTGGGGCCGTCTCAGGGGGCGTCTTGGGCCGTTCTGTGGCCATCTTGGAGACCTCTAGGGCGACCTTGGGGCGATTTTTGGGGGCTGTTTGGGCAGTCTCGGGCCGTCGGATGGCCGAAAACAAGCAACTGCCCAAATCTCCCAAACACCTGAGGCAAATCATTAATCTTGGCCTCTTCGGGCCTTCCTGTAGGCCATCTCTTGGGGGCCTCTTGGGCCGTCTTGGGCCACGTTGGAGCCATCTTGGGCCGTTTTGGTGGGCTCCTGGTCCGTCGGACGCCGTCGGAAGCCGTCTTGGGAGTCTCTCTGGGCCGACTTGCGGTCCTCTTGGGGTGCTCCAGGGCCGTGTTGGAGGCAATATTTGCTTCTCGGAGGCCTCTCAGGCCGCCTTGGGGTTCCTTGGAGCCATTTTGGGGGCTTCTTGGGCCGTTCTGGGGCCATCTTGGAGGCCTCTAGGGCGATCTTGGGGCGATCTTGGGGGGCTCTTGGGCCGTCTCGGGCCGTTAGAAGGCCGACACGAAGCAACTGCCAACATCTTTCAAACACCTGCGGCAAATCATTGATTTTTGCCTCTTTGGGCCTTCCTGGAGGCCCTCTTGTCTTGGTGGCCCCATGGCCCGTCGGACGCCGTCAGAAGCCGTCCTGGGGATTTCTCTGGGCCGACTTGGGGCCCTCTTGGGACGCTCCACGGCCGTCTTGGAGGCCATCTTGGGCGTCTCGGAGGCCTCTTGGGCCGTCTTGGGGCCCTCTTGGGGCCGTCTTAGGGGCCTCTTGCGCCGTTCTGGTGCCCGAGGCCTCTTGGGTGATCTTGTGGCGATGTTTGGGGGCTGTTTGGGCCGTCTCGGGCCGTCGGAAGGCCGAACGGAAGCACATGTCCTACAGATGTTTGCCTCTTCGGCCTTCCCGGATGCCCTCGTGGAGGCCTCTTGGGCCATCTTGGAGACCTTTTGGGGGCCTCTTGGGCCACTTGGCGGCATCTTGGACGCTCTTGTGCCCTCGCGGAGGCCATCTTAGACCCTCTTGGGCGAGAATGAAGGCCATCTTGGCCGTCTTGGGGGCCATCTTGGGCCATCTTGGAGCCATCTGGAGCGGGGAAACCGTTTACAGCCACTTCTGGGCAAGCCTTCCAGGTGGCCAGCGCCAAACAGTTCTTGTGCAAAAAGAGCCAAAGGGCTGAAGCCTCAGGGGGGGTTCTTTTCCAAAAACAACCCAAACCCGAGCATGGGATTCAGCACGCCAGGTACCCCGGTGGCAAGCGAACAGGGGGCGGCGGACCTAATGGCCTCTTAGGCCCATCCCCCCACCGTGCCTGGGTTGTGGGTATGAAGCCGGTTGGATGTTCGTTGGGATCTCGTGGGAGGCCTCTCGGGGGCCTCTTGGAGGCAGGTTTGATGCCTCTTGGGGGCGTGTTGGGGCCTTTGGGGGCCTCTTTTGGGTCGGTTCGGGACCTCTTGGGGCCTCTTGGGGGCCTCTTGGGGCCTCTTGGGCGCCTCTGGGAGCCTCCTGGGGGCCTCTTGGGGCTGAAGGCTCGTGTTTTCGGTTCGTGTTCCCTCTCTTGGGCTCCTTCTGGGGCCGTCTTGGGACCCTCTGAGGCCGTCTTGGGCGCCTCTTGGGCGCCTCTTGGGCCGGGGCGACCTTAGGCCGTCTTGGGGCACTCTTGGAGACCTCTTGCGCCGTCTTGGGGTGGTCTTGGGGGGCCTCTTGGGCCGTCTGGGAGCGTCGGAGAACAGAAACGGCGAGAACGCCAAAATCCTTCAACAACCCAAGGGAATCAATGATTTGTGTCTCTCGGGGCCCTCTTGGGAGGCCTCTGGGAAGCCTCTTGGGGCGTCCTGGAGGCTTCTTGGGCCATCCTGAGGCCACCTTGGGCACTGTGGAGCGACAGTTCGGCGACTCGGGGGCCTCGTGGGCAGTCCTGGGGGGGGGCCGTCGGTCGGGCCCTCTCGGCCCCGTCTCGGGCCCTCCTGGGCCCGAACAGGTTGCGCGACAAGATGCGGGGGAGCCCAGGGGGGGCACGCGCCGAGCCCCAGGGGGCATGCGGCGACAGGCCCCGCCAACTTTCGGAATTTTGGGGCCAGGCCCCCGAAGGACTCCTCGGGGCTGAGGGTGGGGGCTCCAGGGGAGGAGGCAGCGGACACTGAGGCCGCGCCCACTCCGTGCCCAGAGTCACGGCGGCAGATGACGTTGAGGATGGGATTGCAAGAGCCCCGTCAGGAGCGGTCTGGGCGCGCGTCCGTGGGAGCCTCGTGAGGCTCCTCCGGGGTGCCTCGGGGGCCTCTGGGCCCCCGTTCTGCTGGAGCTCGTACCGTGTTAAGTCTGGTAGTGATCTGCCTGCGCAGGCAGTCAAGAGCAGTAACTCCTTGCCGAGCTCTGTCCTCGGAGCCGTCTCAAGGGAGCGGGAGCCCTGCAAGTCTCGTCACAACTAGCGAGGCGCAGCTAAAGTCGCGCCGCCGTGAGCTTGCCCCCGCCGCCCAAAATTGAAGCCAGCGTACCGAGGTGCGCGGGCGGGGAGGCACTCAGCCAAGTGCCAAGCGCGCCCGTCAACTCTGCAGGGTCCGCTCAACGATAAATGCCCAGCACGCGCCTCAACTTTGACGAAGGGACCGCTCAGTGACGACGTATCGCCAGAGGCCGCCTGGCGGCGTCGCGTGAATCGCCACGAGACTTGTACTACGGCCGCCCATCCCCTCTTTCAGGGGAGAAAAAACACCACCCCGACCCCGACAACTGGCGTTTACTAAACGACCCTGGGCGTTTACTATTCAGCCCTGCCCTGTCCGATCTGTTCCATGGGTGGGTGAGTTTACTAAACGGCTTCGCTTGTCGGGGTGCTTCGTATGGGGGTGGGTATTATGCTCTCTATTCTTTCTGTTTCTTCCGCACAGCTTAGAACACCTCAGCGCTAGCAGATCGGGCTCGACTTCTGGGGGGCTGCAGCGGGGTCGTCTCACGACGGAGCCCCACAACGTAAACTAAGCGATCGCATTCCGGAGCGGACCCCTCCTCCTTCCCTCCATCTGCCCTCCCCAGACCTCCGACGTATCTATGTATGCATGCGTGCATAATCTCTGTACACAAGTATAGCACAAACATACACATGGTTCACCTCTAATTCCTCGGAAGTCCTTTGATTTTTTTTGGGGGCCAAGATCCCTCATTTCTGATTGCTCTGTCCTGGGCCTCTTCCTGGCCACTAGGGGGCCGGGAACACTTAGGAACGAGCACAATCAGAAATGAGCACGACTAGGAAGGAACGACGTGCAGTTGCACACTCGTCTGTGCATCTGTATGCATGTGTGTATGTATGCATGTTTGTATGTATGCATGCATGCATGCATGCATGTATGTATGTATGTATGTATGTATGTATGTATGTATGAATGTATGTATGTATGTATGTATGCATGCATGCATGCATGCATGCATGCATGCATGTATGTATGTATGTAGGTATGCGTGTATGTATGTATGTATGCATGCATGTATGTATGTATGTATGTATGTATGTATGTATGTATGTATGTATGTATGTATGTATGTATGCATGCATGTGTGTATGTATGCATGCATGCATGCATGCATGCATGCATGTATGTATGTATGTATGTATGTATGTATGTATGTATGTATGTACGTACGTACGTATGTATGTATGTATGTATGTACGTATGTATGTATGTGTGTGTATGTATGTATGTATGTATGTAAGTCTGTCTGTCTGTCTGTCTGTCTGTCTGTCTGTCTGTCTGTCTGTCTGTCTGTCTGTATGTATGTATGTATGTATGTATGTATGTATGTATGTATGTATGTATGTATGCGTGTATATGTGTATATATGTATATATCGGGCGCGGGGCCCCAGGCGGAGCGCACACGGAGCGCACACGGACCCCAGCCAACGAGTGCTGCCTCCCGGACGCCCCAATGGCGGGCGCTCCTTCGGCCGTCTGGGCTCCCCGGACCTCCCTGCAGAGGAAGGGAAGGTACGCGTGCCTCTACCCTTCGGCCGTTCTCCCCTCTTTGCCTCCTGGGAGGCCCTCGTCGCCGCCGCTGGACTCGCCTCGAAATTCTGGTCCGAACGCACTCCGGGAGAGGTCCGGGGGGTAGCGGTATCGGTACCTTTTTGGTTCCCCATCCTTGCTGGCCTTCGAGACAGTTGTCGACAGCAGGCCCAGAGCGGTCAGGAGGGTGGTCAAGCGGCCCCGCGAGAGCCCCCAAGCGGCCTCAGACACGCACGCCAGACGCCCGAAGGCGGCCCAAATGAAGCTCCGAAGAGGCCGTCCAAACGCAAAACATGCATTTTCCAACGGTTCTTGTACGGTCATTGGATACTCTGTTCTTCGGTCTGCCAGGCGTCCGATGCCGCCCAACAGAGCCCGAGGATCGTCCCACAACGACCCACAAAAACTTGCAGACAGTCCAAGAGAACCCTCAGACGATCCAACAGGGCCACCAGATGACCTGGAGAGCGCCCCCTGACGGCCCAAAATGATCCCAAGCCGCCCCCGCAAAGTACTCCAAATCGTGTCCTGGTCGTTGAGGAAGATTGTGTTTCGCAGCCAGGTTGCTTGAGGAAGCCTCCAGAGACCCCAAAAAGGCGCCTAGCAGGCCTCCCGAAGCTTGCAAGAAGCCCCTAGAAAGTTTGCGTCCAAGAGACTGTCCAAGCAGGAGCCTCCGCAAGCAAACGCTGAGGAGGTCGGGGAAGGATTCGCAGGGTGAGGCGAGAACTACGAAGAGGAAGAGGAGTTTTGAGGGAAGGAGAAGGACACACACACATATTGTAACGATGACGATGACGGCGACAAGGGGCTATCACTGTTTTCACATATTTACCTATACGACCACCCTTCGGGTGATAAGGAGGTTCGGGGGGGGGGAGGAACCAACGTCTCACTCGATCGGTCTCACTATCGATCTCACTATCGATCTCAGTATCGGTCTCGCTCGATCGATCTCCCTCGATCGATCTCACAATCGATCTCACACTCGATCTCACTCGATCTCGCAACTTGGCCTGCAGATTCGATCTCCACTCGATCATCAGCCTCCATCATCATCGCTCCTCATCATCATCAGCATCATCATCATCATCAGCATCACCATCATCACTCAATCAGCATCAAACAGCCTTGGCAGCCTCATAGCAGCATCATTACCAGCATCACCATCATCATCATCATCATCATCACCATCATCAATCATCAATCATCATCATCATCATCATCATCATCTCATCATCATCTCATCATCATCATCATCATCATCATCATCATCATCATCATCATCATCATCATCATCATCATCAATAGCTCATCATCATCTCATCATCATCATCATCATCATCATCATCATCATCATCATCATCATCATCATCATCATCATCATCGCGGGACACCGCGGGACACCGGCGGGACACCGCGGGGCACCGCGGGAAACCGCGGGACACCGCGGGACACCGGCGGGACACCGCGGGCCACCGGCCGCCCGGAAGGGAATCATTTGGTCCGGCCGCGCCTCAGCCACACGGGACTTTCGCGGGACACCGGCGGGACACCGCGGGCCACCGGCCGCCCGGAAGGGAGACATTTGGTCCGGCCGCGCCTCAGCCACAGGAGATTTCTTCTCGCCCGCCCACGCAGCTTCGCCTCGCCCGCACGCACGGCACGCACGAACACGAAACCGAAATCGATTTCCCGGTAGGGGGGCTCTCCGTTCCACTTCGATCTCACCCCCTCACCTCCGACATCTGTCTCATTCCGCCCGCAGGCCGAACTTGAAGGACCAAGGTGCATGGCGCGAAGCGCCGGTGCAGTCTGATGTAAACAATGGCATTACATGTATGTATGTGTTGGCATATACATATATGTATATCTACACGCACACACCTACATATCGTTATACATATCTGTATATATTGTAGTGGCCTCCGGCCAGTGCCGCCGATCCGGGGCGCTCCGGGTGCCTGTGGAAATGAACGACGACGAGGAAGACGAAGACGACGACGAAAACGAATACGTCGACGACGACGACGACGAGAGCGACGACGACAACGACCACGACGACGACGACGACGACGGCGATGACGACGACGACGACGCGAGCGACGACGACGACGACGACGATGACGCGAGCGACGACGACGACGACGACGACGACGACGACGACGACGACGACGACGACGACGACGACGACGACGACGACGGCGATGACGACGACGACGCGAGCGACGACGACGACGACGATGACGCGAGCGACGACGACGACGACGACGACGACGACGCGACGACAACGACGACGACGACGACGGCGGGGGAGCTTGGGTTGCAGGGGGGGTGGGTTCCGCATCTGCAGGGCGGGGCGCTCGGCAGAGGGAGGGCTGCAGGGGAGAGGTGGGGTCGCTCTGCAAGAGGCGGGGAGGGCTGCAGGAGGGGGGGTATGCTATGCAGGGGGGGGGGGGGTGCAGGGGAGGGGGGAGGGGGTCCGCTCTGCAGGGGGAAGGGGGTGGCTGAGCTGCAGGGGGGGAGGTGTCCGCTCTGCAGGGTGACGGGGTGCAGGAGGGGAGGTCTGCTCTGCAGGGGGGAGGGGGCAGAGGAGGGGAGGGGGGTTCGTTCTGCAGGGGGAGAGCTGCAGGGGGGAGGTCCGCTCTGCAGGGGGGGGGTGCAGGGAGGGGGGGGGGTCCGCTCTGCAGGGTGGGGTGGCTGCCGGGGGCTGTTCGCTCCGTCGGGGGGTGCTGCTCAGCTCGGAGGGGGGGGGTGCGGCGAGGGGGGTGGGGGTCCGCTGCTGAGGGGGGGGGGGGGACGGCATGGGGGGTTCCCGTAGCATATCCTGTCATATTCTGTCTCCTTCTGCAATATATAAATACTAGTGTGGACCGTGGATTAAATCACGGAGCTGCGCGGATTCTTTGGATTTCGGCCCAAGTTTGGTTGTTGCGAGTGCTGGGTTGTGCGACGCTGCCAGCTATTGCCGTAGATCCTGTGAAGCTTGTTCTGGTGCTGTTCCCCCACTGAGCGCCCCCAATGCACCGAAGCGGGGGCCGAAGTGTTCAAGCTTCGCAAGAGGCAAAAGTTCAAGAGACCAAGCCAGAGCAGCGTTGGAAGATACGCGTCGGGATCGCGGCGGACGCGGGAGCGGGTCAGGTCAAACGCGGCGCCGTCTCGGGCCGCGTCGGAAGCGTCGGAACGGCGTCGCGGCAAAATAGGGAGCGCAGACGGGCAGCGCCAGGGCCACGGGAGTGTAAAACATTGTTCTTTTGCGCCTGCGAAGGGCCTCTCGCCTCTCGTCCGCCCCTCTCTCTTGGAGGCAGTTTTGAAGCCTCTAGGGGTCCGTTTGGGAGCTCTATGGGGGCTCTTTTGGGCCTCTTGGGGGCTCCTCGAGGCCCTCTTGGGCCGTGTATGGCGCCTCTTGGGCCGTCTTGGGGCCGTCTTGGGCCACCTTGGGCGCCACTTGGGCCGTCTTGGGGCCATCTTGGGCTCTCTTGGGCCCCTTTTGGGCACCTCTTGGGGTCCTCTTGGGCCGTCTTGGGCGCCCCTTGGGCCGTCCTGGGGCCGTCTGAGCCATCTTTGGGCCCTCTTGGGGGCCGTCTTGGGCAATCTTGGAGGCCTCTGGGGCTGTCTTGGACGCTTCGTAAAGGAAAATGTAGAATCTGTTGAAAATGTGCATTTTACGAAGGGAATGTGGCCATTTTTGCTTGATGGAGCCCTCCTGGGGGAGCCCTCGGACCCCCCCAGAGCCGTCCAGGGGCGTCTTTGGGGCGTACGGGGCCGTCTGGAGAACATCTTGGGCCGCCTGAATCCGTCTTGGGTCGTCTCGGGGCCTCCGTAAGTCGTCTTGGGTTTTTCTGGGGAACTCCGACGCCGTTTCGGACCCCTCCAGGGGCCTTCCGGTGCCGTTTTGGAGCCGCCGGGAGGCTCGGGGAGCCGGGGGCCCACGCAAACCCACAAGGCCTAATTCGAATTTATTTGAATGGATATATATATATATATATATATATATATATATAATATATATATATACACCACACATATTATAATATAGATATATATATATATAGGTATACATATATAAATATATGCATATCTGTATTCTTTTTTTTTTTCTCTCTCTCTCTCTCTATATATATATATACATGTATATATATATATATATATATATATATGTGTGTGTGTGTGTATGGATACATCGATCGGTATATGTATTCTCGACTCGCCAAACTTCAGGGCCCTGGACCCCTTCTTCAGGGACTGGGTTGCCCGCCTCGATGGTCTTCGGCGGCGCCTGGGCTCGGGAGCGGCACCCAGGCGCCGAGAACGGCGAGCAGGGTCCATCGCAAGTGCCTCGAGGTCCGGAAGCTGTCCCCTCTCCCCTCTCGAGGCCCCCAGGAAGCCCAGGGGCCTCCCGAGGTGCAGCACGGGGGCCCCCCAACGTTCAGCAGATGTCCAAGGCCTCCCACGGAACCCTGCGCAAACCCGCCGAGGAGGAAGCTTCCCATTGCATGGGCGCGCCGTTTGGCGTTGCTTGGCGTTGCTTGGCATTGCTTGGTATTGCTTGGCGCTGCTTGGCGCTGCTTGGCACTGCTTTACGCGTGCTGGCACTGCGTGGCGTTGCTTTACATGGATTGGCATTGACTTGCACTGCGTGGCGCTGCTTGGCATTGTCTTGGCAATGCCCGGGAACCCGAGGAACGAGACCGGGGAGCCCGAGGATTCCAGGCAAGGAGCAAGGAGCAAGACCGAGGAGCCTGGGAAGCCCGAGGAACAGGACCGAGGAGTCCGACGAACCCAGGCAAGGAAGGCAGGGAAGGAAACTCGGAAAGGGGGATGGGAAGGGGGAGGGGAATGGGGGAACGGGGGGGGAGGTGAGGGAGGAAAGCGAGGAGGGAGCTCGAGGAAGGAAGGCAAGGTGCAAGACCGAGGAGCCCGAGGCCATTAGCAAGATTACACCAGAGAAAAAAAACCTGTCAGTGGATGGGTTTCGCTGAGGAGATCGACCGGGAACCTGGGAGCCCGGGAACCCAGAACCCACCGAAATCGGTCCGGAAAAAATAACCGGGAACTGGGGAACCCGGAACCAGGAACCTGGGAACCCAGCCTGCTACCAAAATCGGCGGGAAGTTTTCACCAAATCTTTGAATTTCCGCTAGGACCCATTCAGTGCAAGCACTGATTTGGGAAAAACGAGACAGGGGACCCCCCGAGGACCCCCCTCTGTAAGGACACAAGGCCAGGTAGCCCCCGAGGCGCGTCAGGGCTGGCCACGTCGGGCACCCGCTCCTGCGTCCAGACAAGTCCGACTTTGGGAAGCAGCTCGAGCCTGATTGGGAGAAAGAAGCTCGATCCTAACTTGTGAAAGCGCTCGATGCTAAGTTGGGAAAAGCTCGATCCTGCTTTGGGAACAAGCTCGATCCGAATCGGCCAAACAAGTGCGAATTTGTCAGAAGCTCGATCCTGATTTGGGACAGGCGCGAGTCCCACAGGCAAGGCCCCATTTGGGAGAGAGCTCGATCCTCGAGCCGCCTCCTGCTGCTGGTGCCTCCCCCCGTCCTCCCTCGTGCTGCTCCGTCGTTGTCCGTCCTCGTGTGACTGCCTCCTCCGCCCTCCTCCTCGTCCTCCCTCCTCCTCCTCCGTCCCTCTGCGACCGGCTGCGGATCCAAATTTTCCCCTGCGCGTCCAGTCGACGCTGGGGGCGGGCGCCCCCGCTGGGGCTCGCTTGGCCGTCCTGCGGGTTCTGCTTCCCGGTAGGCTCTTGAGTGCCCTTACACCTGCAGTGGCAGGGCCCACCTGCTCGGCGGCGGGCGAGGAGGGGGAGGTGAGAAGGGGAAGGCCTTCTCAGAAGGCGGCGGGATTTCTCAGAAACCCTCGCGCCTTCAGAGAAGTTTTTCCCAACCATCCTGTGGTGTTGGGTCCTCGTTTTGAAGACACGGTGCCCCGCGTTCCTCCTCTCCTCCTCCTCCCCCCCCCTCGTGGCAGGGTTCGCATGCCTCCCCACCACCCATGTCGGCACACCCCTCACACGTTTCGTGGCCCCATCGGGAGCTCCACCGAAGGCCCCAGTGGCAGGGTTCGCATGCCTCCCCACCACCTATTTCGGCACACCCCTCACACGTTTCGTGGCCCCATAGGGAGCTCCACCGAAGGCCCCACTGGCCTGGTTCGCATGCCTCCCCAACACCCATTTCGGCACATCCCTCACACGTTTCGTGGCCCCATGGGGATTTCCACCGAAGGCCCCAGTGACTGGGTTCGCATGCTCCCCCACACCCATTTCGGCACACCCCTCACACGTTTCGTGGCACCATAGGGAGCTCCACCGAAGGCCCCAGTGGCTGCGTTCGCATGCCGCCCCCACACCAATTTCGGCACACCCCTCACACGTTTCGTGGCCCCACAGGGAGCTCCACCGAAGGCCCCAGTGGCTGCGTTCGCATGCCGCCCCCACACCAACTTCGGTGCACCCCTCACACGTTTCGTGGCCCCATAAGGAGCTCCACCGAAGGCCCCAGTGGCAACGTTCGCATGCCGCCCCCACACCCATTTCGTCACACCCCTCAAACGGTTCGTGGCCCCATATGGAGATCCACCGAAGACGGTACTCA
>CAUYUJ010021549.1:62500-70000 GCA_963575745.1 Prorocentrum cordatum | reverse complement strand
AGACGGTCCTCTCGAAGGCGCGGATCTCGCGTTCGGTGGGCAGTTTGCGAATCCTTGGGTCAAAGCGAATCTTCTGTGACGGAGAATCAGTCCCAGGAATGGCTTCGAGTGGTCCGGGGACCGCGTAGTGACAGAAATTGGCGTCGGATGTCTGGGAGGGCAAGAGGAAGGAGGAGGAGGAGGAGGAGGAGGAGGAGGAGGAGGAGGAGGAGGAGGAGGAGGAGGAGGAGGAGGAGGAGGAGGAGAAGGCGCAGGAGGAGGGGAAGGAGGACGAAGAGGGCAAGTTTGCGGAGATCGATGTGCTCCGCAGGAACCTCTTACAATTACGCCTGGTGCCACCCCCCTCAACGCACATGTCTGGATGTGCTGAGTCCAGAACCCCCGCTGTGGTGGGGGTCTAGAATCAATGCCAGATTCCGCTCCTCTCCCAACGCTCCTTGTATTTCAATGCAATGCCGCCTCGTTCTATGAATAGCACTTGCGTTTTCTATTGTACTCCTGTTTCGTTATTCCTCTTGCCGTGACGTTCTTGATCGGTGCAGGCTAGTGCAGGACAGGTTGGAGAGACATGCCCACAATGTGCATATTCTGGCGCCCTGCTGGCGCCACATGGGTCCAAGAAGCAGCCACATTTTGTTGACGGAGTTGTGGCCTGATCCTCCCCATCCTCGTACTTATCTTCCTCCCGCAGGCGGCCAAATCTGGTCCTGAGCATGGGCGGGCCAGGTTTCTCTCCTTGGCGCACTGGTGTGACAGGATGCGGTGTCCGTGGATGAGCAGGGGGTCTCGAAGACTGTGTCCAGGAGGAGCAAGAAAGATAATCGCAGAGGAGTCCAGGTCCACGGCCACCCCGGGCCCCTCTGGCGGCGCCTCCAGCGCCAACCCAGGATATCTGCGCGGACCTCCGAAATATTATGTTCGCGCATGCGTTTCTTCGTGTTTGTCTCGATGATAAATACAGCTGGCGCAAGGGTCGATGACAACGCCAGCTCGGGAGGGGCATCCTTGAGTTATTCGTGTTTTGGCTCTCCATCTTGGAATGTTCTTCGTGTGTGGTATCTCCATGAGACCCTAGTCGCTCGGAAAAGGGGCTCATGTCATTGACGAACGTTCTTGTTGCCGCGAATCGGGGAGACGTACGACTCAGGCTTGCTGGAGCCCGGGGTTGCCGCCACTTTTTTGACGGTCCTGGAATGATAATCGGCGGTCCAGTTTTCGTGGGACGTTTGCAGCGGAAGCTGGCGCCAGATTTCAGACCGAATCCCGTGGTGTATGCGTGACAGGGGTGGCACACAGCTGTCGTCAGACAAATCTCGGCGGCGCGCCCGTGGGGGCGGGGGGGAAGTGAAAGCGGACGGGCCTTCTCGGAAGGCTCGGACGTCCTCCAGCCTTCTGAGAAGTTGGCTAAGCCTTCCCCGAAGACAAATAATACTTCTCAGAAGGCCCGAGGGCTGCTGCCGCCTTCTGAGAAGGCCTCCTCATTCTCACTGGCCCCCCCCCCGCTTGCCGCCGAAAACCGGCGCCGGAGCAACGGTGCTGCAGCTCTCGCAGCTCAGCAGGGAGGGTCCACCGCTGGGACAGCGCCCTGGCCCCCTCCCCTTCGCTGCCGCCCCGAGCCGCTGCCGCGCCGAGGCGAAGGTGGTCGGCATCCTGAACTCCACCGGCAGGGCGCGCGCGGTCGTCAAGCTGGCCTCTCTGATGGAGGCGGCCTGGGTGTCCTTCCTGCCCCTATTCTTGCCTCCTCCTTCTCTTCCCGCTCCTTCCTCCCTCCTCCTCCTCCTCCTCCTCCTCCTCCTCCTCCTCCTCCTCCTCCTCATCCCTCCCCAATCCTCCTCCCGTCCCTCCTCCTCCTCCTCCTCCTCCTCCTCTCCTCCTCCTTTTCCTCCCCCTCGTCGTCCTCCTCCTCCTCCTCCTCCTCCTCCTCCTCCTCCTCCTCCTCTTCCTCTTCCCCCGCATCCGTGAGCCCCAGTAGGTTGATCCACTTGGCCTCCAATGAAGGATACCCTGAACACCTGCAGTATTCAATCGCTTCGCTCAATCCGCCAGTCCATGTTGCATGATCGCTACTGCTTCGCCGTGGGCCCGGGGCCATTGTGGCGCCGCCGAGGAGGAAGAACATGAAGATGGGGAAGGAGTGGTGAGGAGGAGGATGAAGATAAGTAGGAGGAGGAGGAGGAGGAGGAGGAAGAGGAAGAGGAAGGGGCGGAGGAGGAAGCCTCTCGTTGGCATCTTGTGTTGCTCTTGGGGCCAAACAGGGTCGTCGTCAAGATGCTTCTTTGGGAGGCCTCTTGGGGTCTTTTGAGAAGCCGTTCGGGGGCGCCTGGCAGGCATTTTTGAAGCATTCTGGGGGGCCTCTTGGGGGCCTTCTGGGGCCTCTTGGGGGCCTCTTGGCGGCATCTTGGGGTCTCTTGGGGGCCTCTCGGGGCCTCCTGGGGCCCTCTTGGGGCGGAAGGCGCGAGGTTTCGGTTCGTGGTCCCCCTCTTGGGCCCCTCTTGGGGCCGTCTTGGGGCCGTCTTGGGCCGTCTTGGGCGCCTCTTGGGCCGTCTCAGGGCCCTCTTGGGCCCTCTTGGGGCCCTCTTCGAAGCCTCTTGGCCCGTCTTGGGGCGCTCTTGGGGGCCTCTTGGGCCGTCTTGGAGCATCGGATGGCCGAAAAGGGGACAAGGCCCAAAGCCTTCCACAACCATCGTAAAATTTATGATTTTGGCCTCTCGGGGCCCTCTTGTGAGGCCTCTTGGAGGCCACTTAGAGGCCTCTTGGCCGTATTGGGGTCATCATCGGCGTCTTGGAGCGCTCTTTGGGCGTCTCGGGGGCACTTTGGGCATTCTTGGGGGCCTCTTGGGGCACTCTTGGCGCGCTCTGGGGGGCCTGAGAAGCCACACCCAGGAGGAACACCATCTCTGGGTAGCAGTCGTCGGGCTGCGGTCTGGGTACTTTTCGCCGGGGGACCCTCAGGGGCCGCCCCGCGCGCGCGAACTAGAACTATTGTTAACCAGTTACCGGAGATCTTAGCACGCCTCTTGGCCCGTTGGGCCGCCGAATTTGCGGCTCCTCATCCACACCTCTCCGAGGCTCATGGAGGTCTCTGGGGCGGTCTCTAAGGTGTTGGCTGCTGGTTAACCTATCTTGGCGGGCTGCATTCAGAGTATGCCTTGTGTGGGATGCTACCTGTATGCTGTCCTTGAGAAGGCTCACAACAGGATCCCATGAGGCCCAGGTCGTGCTCCCACCAGGTCCTAATGAGGATGTCACCCAGTTCCTGCATGGTACTCCTGCTTACACCTATCGCTATCTTCGTGCTGCTGTGCAGTTTCAACGTGGCATTTCCGATCTGGAATGCTTGGCCAGCCCCAAGGCTCCTGCAGTTGCCTCATCCTTGGATCTGCAGCGGCTCGTTCAGGCACAGTTTCGTCCTCTCGGAGCTTCCCTCAGTTTCGCGCCGTCTGTGAACGATCTCGGCACCACCACGGCACGTAGGATGAGAGTTGCTTGGAAGATTCATCACCGTCGTGCTAGCGCGTTTCGTCGGTCTCGCAAGCTCTCCTGCCCGGAGAACTTGCGCGGGGCATCTCGCAAAGCTTCAACCCTGGAGCACTGGCCGTTGGCTCCTGGGGCCCTGGCGTGTTGGGGCTGCGCCTGGTGATGTCAAGAAGTTCCGCTCCTTTGCGGCTGCAAGTTCGGGTTTCTGGCCATTGGGAGTATGAACGGCGTCTGTATTCCGTTGTTACATGATATTGAAGATGGCCCGATCTTTCGATTTCGAGTGGAAAAGCTTACCGTGATCTCTGAGCTCAGTGCCAGTCTTTCTGAGGGACTTCGAGGCGGTGCGATGAAGGGTTGGACGGCACATGACAAGCTTGGCCCAGCTTCCCCTCAGCATCGTTGGAGGAATATTCGGGGCCCTGTTGCTGCTCTGTATGTCACGCTGTGGGATTTATGCTGGGAGCCTCGCCACGTTGATGACTGGATAGTTGCAGGTCGTGACTCTCTCCATCTGTCGGATGCTGATGTTCATCATCATCTTACCTCCTCTGTCCGTCAATGCTGCTCTGCCTCTGTTTGGCCAGAAGCTAAATCAGCACTACTGAGGACAAGGCCTGGCCAGCGGTGGTGACTTCACCGTCTTCAGGTCAAAGCATAAGAAAGACGTTGCTTGACGATGGTGACTTCAAGGGCGCTGCTTTGTTGTGCACCGCCTGCTGGCCAGAGAGTAGGCTGGTGGATACGGGGTATCTTGCGGACGCCAAGTGCTTTCGTTGTGGCCCCCCGAGTAATGACTATTACGCGGAAGCAATAATAACGCAATCTTTCGGGTGCTTGTCATTCAAGAGGGCGCTTCCCGTAAACGGAACCATGGTCTTACTCTTTCTGATGGGTTTTTGGCCAGGTTTCCCGTATTCGTTCAGCCTTGTGCAGCGATTCTACCAATGAGGGCACGTCCTTACACCGCATTGCGAATCTGAGCCAATCCTCCTCCTCCTCCTCCCTCCTCCTCCTCCTCCTCCTCCTCCTCGATGTGCACGGATCTAGTTTCTTCGATTCGGATCCCGAGCTCCTGCCTGAAGATTTGGCGTGGGAGAGTGGAGAACATATCTCTAAGAGTGTAGTGGACAACGAATTCGTTGCTGGTGCGCTGGCTGGACGGCATGTCGTACCCCAGCACGTGCTAAATATGGTGGAAGCCGTGTCTAAACTGATCCTCGGTCTCATCTTGGGCTGGAAATGGCGGCTGCCCACAGAAATCGGCAAGCCGATAGAGTGGAGAAGACGGTGCTTCAACAAAGAGGCGGACCGTGTGGCGCGATATGCCATGCAAGGTCAGAGAAGTTGTTGTTGGCGTCAGCCCAATCCTTAATTCGTTACCGAATCAGCCCCTCCACGTCCTCTGCCACAGCGACGGGAGGCACAACCCAGAAACCGGGGCCACCGCAGCCGCCAACCTTAGTGCGGATGCGGGTGCACGGGGTCTGGCAGCCCATCGCATTCGGGGCTATCTTCGGGCAGGCCGCGGGCAACGACAGCCTGACGGCCAAGATCTGGGGGTTCCAACTCTCCATCGTCTTGATCTCTTCCCTCGCCTCCAGGGCCGATTTAGGCACGGTTGCAAAACCCGATTTCACCGACATATTGTGCACGAATCTGTGTTTCATTTGGGCCCCCCTAGCAGGTGAATAGTTGCTCGGCACACATCAGTGAAAGCCTTTGCCTAACCTGACCTCCTCCTCCTCCTCCTCCTCCTCTTCCTTCTTTTCCTTCCCTTCTCCTCCTCCCCCACCCATCCCTCCCAATTCTGCCTTCTCCTCATCCTCCTCCCCTCCCGCCCTGCCCCCGTCCAGGCGCAGTGGCTCGTGGAGAACGGGGACGGCAATTACGTGCAGGGGCTGAGCGAGCCCATCACCGTGAGATTTGCCACACAGCCAGGGCCAGGTCAACGAGGAGGGATGAGGAGGAGGAGGGAGGAGGAGGAGGAGGAGGAGGAGGAGGAGGAGGAGGAGGAGGAGGAGGAGGAGGAGGAGGAGGAGGTGGAGGAGAGAGGAGGAGAGGAGGAGGGAGAGGAGGAGGAGGGGAGGTGGAGGAGAGGGAGGAGGAGGAGGGGATGTGGAGGTGGCGGGAGGCGGGAGGCGGGAGGAGGGCCGAGGTGATGAACTGGCCGTGAGGGGAAGTAGGGGGAGGGGGGGAGATGGGGAGGAGCAGGGCGGGAGGGAGGTAGAGACGGAGGACCACTAGGAGGGGGGAAGACTCAGAGCAGGAGTAGGAGGAACGTGAGGATGATTAGGAAGGTGAGGAGGAGGCGGAACAGGATACTGAGTCTGATGATGATGATGCTGCTGATGATGATGATGATGATGCTGCTGATGATGATGATGATGATGATTATGATGATGATGATGATGATGATGACGGTGATGCTGCTGATGATGATGATGATGATGATGATGATGATGATGCTGATGATGATGATGATGATGATGATGATGATGATGATGATGATGATGATGATTCTGATGTTGACGATTATGGTGGTGATGATGATGATGATGATGATGATGATGATGATGATGATGATGATGATGCAGCTGCTGCTGTTGCTGCTGATGATGATGCTGCTGATGCTGCTGCTGACGATGATGATGCTGCTGACGATGCTGATGATGATGATGGTGGTGGTGATGGTGATGATGATGCCGATGAGGAACATGAGGATCCTGAGGATCATGGCGAGCAGGAGGAGGAAGAGGAGGAGGTCATACCATGAGGAGGAGGGACAACGCCCACATGATGAATGATTCATTAGTCGTAGTATGATAGGGATTATGAGGCCGATGGGGCACAACAGTTACAATGAGAACGACACGTTCGTAGCAGGAAGGTGAAATCGTATTACGAAAGGAGGTCAGTAGTGTGAGGAGGTGGAGCACGCGGAGCAGGAGGAGGGTGGACGTCGAGGATGCGCATTCATAAGTCGTAGTGTTGGTAGTATGGAGGCAACGGAGCAGGCTGATCAGCATGGAGAACGACATGATGAATGGTAGGGAGGATTGGTGACGGTGATGATTCTGACGGCGATGCCGATGATTAGGATGGCGATAGTGATGCCGATGCGATGATGATGATGCTGGTGCTGATGTTGATGCTGCTGGTGTCGGGGATAATGACGATGACGATGACGATGCTGATTGTGATGATGATAACGGTGATGCTGACGATGACGACGACGATGACGACGCCGGTGACGGTGATGATGTTGATGCTGCTGCTGATGATGATGACGATGATGATGATAGTGGTGTTGATGATGATGATGATGATGGTGATGGTGATGGCCATGATGATGATGATGAAGATGAGGACGATGATGATAGACATGATGATGATGACGATGCTGATGATGATGAGGATGAGGATGAGGATGATGATGAGGATGAGGATGCTGCTGCTGATGATGATGCTGATGCGGATGCTGACGATAATGATAATGATGATGCTGATGATGATGATGAGGATGCTGATCATGATGAGTATTCTGCTGCTGGTGATGATGCTGATGCTGATGCTGATGATGATGCTGATGCTGATGCTGATGATGATGTGGACGATCTTCATACTGATGATGCAGCTGCTGATGATGCAGCTGCTGATGATGCTGATGTTGATGCTGCTGATGATGATGCTGATGATGATGATGCTGATGATGCTGCTGATGATGATGATGATGATGATGATGATGATGATGATGATGATGCTGATGATGCTGCTGCTGATGATGATGATGATGATGATGATGATGATGATGATGACGATTTTGACAATGAACGGGGCTCTATCGTGAATGGCAGGCACACGCGGTGCTCGTCTTTCAAGGGGCGCTCGTGATAGTGAAACGGACGGCTTGTAGAGACGGGAGGGTGTAATGAAGTATCGTTGATGCATGTCGAGCTTACTCTGGTCCTTCTCTTCGAGTCGGAGAATGAATGCTTCCTCCCCGCCCTCGTTTACGTGTCT
>CAUYUJ010021549.1:0-55000 GCA_963575745.1 Prorocentrum cordatum | reverse complement strand
ATTCAGCCGTGCCACCTCGGCAGGGGCAGCAGCGAGCCCGAGGCCCGCGGCAGCCTGCGCCCGCCGCCGCGCGGCCGAGCACTCGGCACGCAAATGCCGTTGACCTCCACGAGGACCGCCAGGCGGCAACCCTTCCCGAGCCATCCCAAGCGGTCCCGCGCGACCGAAAGCGGGCGGAACACACGACTTGAGCCAAAATGGCTTGAGCCAAAATGGCTACAGGGAGAAGGAGGAGATGGAGGAGGAGGAGGAGGAGGAGGAGGAGGAGGAGGAGGAGGAGGAGGAGGAGGAGGAGGAGGAGAAGAAGGAGCAGGAGGAGGAGGAGGAGGAGGAGGAGGAGGAGGAGGAGGAGGAGGAGGAGGAGGACGAAGAGGTCTCTTTGCTCCGCTCTGCCCAGGAAGGGCGGCGGCGGCGACGAGTTCTCCGTCGGCGCCCTGGGGTTGTCAAGGGACCACGCCGTGCGCGGTGGGCGTGTCGAGACGTCGGTCTCCCAGGGAGATGCGCGGCGAGGGCGCCGCGTCGCGGCGATTCGCTTCTGAGGACTTGCCGCTGGCGGATCAGTCGGCGTCCTCCTCGCTCTCTTCTTCTTCCTCCTCCTCCTCTTCCTCCTCCTCCTGGGCACAACCTGGGGCGCTACAGTGTTTATAGCACTCCAGCCATTGAAAGCCAGCGTAGCTAAGGCCGAGACGATATTCACGCTTGCTCTCCAATCGTTGGAGCACCTTCCGAGCCCGGTCAGAAATCTGGGGTGGGCATGGACTCGCAAGACCCGTGACCCGAACGGCGGCGAAATAGAACACAGCGAGAGCACCCAACCACGAGCTTGACAAGGACCCTCCTGCAGTTGGAGCTTGACCAGGGCATGCAACTTGGATCCCACAATCAACTGGGCCTGTGCGGCCAGAACCCTACTCAGGATTACGAGCGAGGACCAATTGGGTCTGAGGGCGCTTTCCGCGGGTGTGCCTCGTAGGTTGACCACAGTCGGCGAGCTCACCCCCAAGACGCCCAACCAAGGAGCCCCAAACCTTAAGGACCTTATGGCGAGCCCGTAACTGAGCAGTAGCAGCATCACTGACACGCGCGAAAACAGCAGCACTCTTAGCGGCCTCGTCGGCCTTAGCATTACCATAGCGGTGGCGTGCCGTGGTGCGTCCGAGCTGGACGTCGACAGCGGCCGTATGCCTTTTGATTTGAAAAACTTCGTATCCCCTGCCCCAGTCCTCCACTAGTCGCCCGGACTCCTTCCACAGATGATCGTGCGCGGAGACGCAACAGGCGGTGGCTTCTCGCCCTCTCTCCGAAAAGCCATCGTCAACTCACGCAGGGTCCGCGAAAACTCTGGCTTGCGGGGTCGCGAAGCGAAGCACCTGAATGACAGCAGCGAGCTCAGCAGCATCGATGCACTGCAAGGGGTCCAGCAGCGGCCCAGGACAGAAAGATAAACCCCACAGCGGGGTGAGCGAAGCACCACTCACCCCCATCCAGCACTGGCTAGGCTAGGATACTCTGCCTCAAAAAACAGGCCCGTCAACCGCGGAACCCCGGCAGGCCTCCTAATCCCCAGCAAACTGGAGGCCCTGGAGGCGGCCGGCTCAGAGTAGGGAGAGGAATCAGGCATCAGCGGCTGGCACTGGAACGAACAGGCGGCGCATTCTCCATGGCGTCGAGCTTTGAGAAGGAACAGTGCCTGTGGACCAGCGTGCCTTCGGCGGTAGGGCATAAAGGGCATGACGGCATGGTGTCGAACCCCGCTGTCCGCTGTCGCTTCTAAGGCCACTGGCCCCCAACGATGGTGCTCCTGAGGTGGGCCTTCAGCACGGCGGTGAGCCTGCTCTTCCTACCCAGCAAGGCCGTCAGGGGGCTGAGGAGCAAACCGTTGGAGAACTCAGGAACTTCGAGATGCTCATCCACTCTGTCATGCTGCCAAATCTCGATGGCCCGGTCAACGGACTCTTGGATGGTGATGGGGCAGAAGTCGGACGGGTTGACGTTGGCCCCGTCGGGCCAGATCCAAGAGGCAGCTTAGGTAGCCGTGATGTCCGCGCGCCTGAGAGAAGCCCACAGGGCACAGCAGGGACCTCTGATGGAGGACCAGGGGTGCTCTAATGTGACGAGGTGCTTGTGAACCTCACGCAGACCTACATCCAGAGCCTCAAGGGGCAACCACTGGTGCCAACGCGGATGGGGGAAGGCACTGACGGGCACCCAAGTGGCCTTGTAAATAGGGTTCAGACGGGGCTCTGGGGAGAGGAAAAGAGACAGGGTCTGTGACTTGCCATCCTTATGCTGGTCTTGAAGCTTGCCCGCGGCACCTCCAAGAACCTCCAGATCCTTACCACTAGTACCCATGACGGAGGCCCCAAAGAGAACAGACGCTTCCAAAGCAGATCGAGCCATGCGCCCCAGCACGTGCCGACGATGTTTCGAAGCCTCGAGCACGCTCATGCGCACCCTGCGCAGCCGCATGTTCGCAGCGCGCCCTCTAGCAGCGCCCCTGCTGGCCGCCAATCCTGCCCCAACATCAGCCCCAAGATTCCGCTCAGACCGAGCATGCAGGGGCTGGGGGCTCTGAAACTTTGTGGCAATTGCATATTGCGCAGACGGCGCGTTGCCCAGAACTCGAGACCTAGTCAGGGGCAGTGCGCAGATCGACTCGCTGCAACCGCTGGGCCAAGAGCATGCCCGCAGCCGCGATGTCGTCCACGACCCTGGCCTCGATGCCCCGGCGTGCGAGGCCGAAGTCGTTGACGTTGACGGGAAGCCAGGCGGCGGGCCGCGCGGCCCGCGCTGCGGCCTGGCAGAATCAGCTGCGTAATGCAAGTGGCAAAATTACATATGTCTGCTCACCGAAAGCAGAGAGCCAACTTCGCCCCCGACGTCGATGATTCTCGGCAAAACCAGAGGGGGCTGCCGCTGCGATCAAGTGGCGATGCTGCACCAGCTCGAAAACTTTCTTGAAAGTATTAACGAGCGTCGCACAAGCCTTGTTCTTATGCGCAGAATGCTCCGACCAGGCCGCTTGGATCCTCGCGCGCTTTTTCGATGTCTCACCGTTGGTGGACCGAAAGAAGGGCTAAACCTTTGCGGGCTGGGGCGTCTCCGGCGACGCAGCGCGCGTGCGAGGGCGTGCAGGGGCCCCGACGGACGCGCGCCATCCGTGCGTTTAATAGAGAAAACGATGCGATTTCACATGGTCGGCCACTCACGCTTGTGCTCAATATTGTTAATGATGTCGCAGCGAGCCCCCGTCGCCGCGCGCGGCTGCGGCGAGAGCGACCGCGGCGAGGCCCGATTGAGAACCGGTGGCAGACGGAAGCTTGCAATTCTTGAGCGCTTTCACAAGGGCGGCCACCTCGGGCCTAGGAGTGGGCGCGCTGATCTTAGGCCAACGGAGGGGTTCGTGCTCGACCCCGACGCGCCGCCAACTTTTCCGTTTTTTCTCCAACGAATCGACGGACTCGAGCGAGGTGCGCGGGCGAAGGGCGGCAGAGTGGGCGGAGTCAAGCTGCCGCGGGGCGGGGAGGGAAGAGAATTCATAGGGGGCCGACATCCCACAGACGAATGGTTATCCACCTACTCCGCCAATTCGCGCTCCTTGACCCGAGCGCAGGGGCGGCGCTGCCTCTTCGCCTCGTCGCCCACGAAGCTGGCGGTTGCAGGGGCGGACAGGGGTGGCTTGACATGTGCCTGCCGAAGCATCGCCATCCACGCAGCGAGCTCGGCTGCGTCGGGGAGGCGATGAAAACGCGAGGGACGCCCAGCTGTTGCAACTAGCCGAGACATGAAGGACTCATCGGCTGAGACTAGCTCACGATTGACATGTGATAACCAATTGTAGACCTTACGCCGCCAGCAAAGCCATTCGGCCTCGGCTGCTATCTGGAGAGCATCCCGCCTGTCCTGGGCCAAGAAGCCAGGGTCCGAACACATCTGACTGACATGGCCCCAGGGGTCGACAACGGGGGGGGGAACGACGCGGCCGACGGGGGACCTGGGCGGGGAACCTCCCGGGCATTTAAACGTGCCTAACCTTGCACAGGGGCTCCACAGAGGGCAGCTGCGGCCTGACAGGAAGGCGGGGGGAGATCTGCACATTCTGAAGCACGTTGGCATTGGCAGCACCTGCGATCTGGCGCGAGACAGCGAAATAATCCATGCACCCCATGGCGGGCCTGCACGCGGCGTGCTCGGGCGCGGCGTCGGCCGCGTCCAGCGCCTCGACCCGCGACGTCTTGAGCCGATCCTCCGCAGGGAAGTCCCAACCACCGCCGATGACGAAGGGCAGCCCCGCCGTCTTGAGCTGCGCCCCCTCCCTGGCCAGGCTAGGCCATTTCTGCTTTTTGATGCCCACAGAATGCACGAGGCACAGTTTGACAAGCACGAAACCACCGCGTAGTAGCCCGCCATCATGACGCATGGAAGCATGACCAACGACAATCTGAACGTCAAAGTGACCCAGCGGCGCCAAAACAAATTCTCGCGACCGCGGCCGCGACTAAGCTCCCTGGCGGGCTTCCCAGCGGAGGCAAACCTAGGCTGCCCACCCAGAAGCACGCAACTTGGCTTCCAATGCCTCGGACGTGGCCTGCAAAGACGGCGACTCTTGCAGCGGCGGAACGTCGCTGGGAATGGGTTCGGAAAGGTGCGCGTCGAGACCCGCCTGGCCGCCAACGTTCGCCGCGATGGTGGGCCATTGTTTGCGCCGCCCCCCTGCTAAACGTGAGGCGCGGAGGAGGGGCTGGCGCCTGTGGTCTCGGAACAAGTGGAGGTGCTTCTTAATGGCTGCGTCGCTGGGAACTCCGAGGGCGTTGTCGCGCTGCTTCCTGGAGAGCCCCTTGGGCGCGAGGCGCTGGAATAAAGAGGTAAAGAGGAAAATGGACTGGCTGGTCGTTGCTCTGAGATTGCGCAGCCCCGCCCCCGCGCTCCCCCCCCCCCCCCCCCCCCCCCCCCTTCCCCGCGGGCGCGAGAGTGGCCGGGCGATCGACCGCAGCGGGCGGCGAGGCGCCCACGCCAAGCCCATCTCCTCCCAAGAGGGCCTGCGCGGCAGCCCCGACAGACAGAGCAGGCGAGGGCAAGGGGTGCTGCGCGGGCTCTGGCTTAGGCGCGCCATCTACGGTGTCGTCGTCGACGCTGCAGCGCTCGGAGCCGTCGGGCGCGTCGGCAGGCGCGAGCATGCCATCGCGAGTAGCCAGAAGCGAGCGAAGCAAGGCCACCAACCTGCCATCGAGAGACTCGAGCTGATTGAGAAGCGCGAAAGCCAGACCATCAGGAGACGCCTCATCGCGAGAGCCAGACTGCACGCGGGGCCACCGACCGCCGAGGAGCGGACAGCAGCCCGCGCCGCAGTGGTTTTGGCCGAGCAGAGTGGTCCTTTTTCCTGCAACTGCTCCAGCTTGCCCTTACGCGCCACCAGCTCCTTGAACTTTTCCTGCGCCTCTGTCTCGAGCTTGCTGGCCTTCTGCCCCACCTGAAGCACCTGCCGCTTGGCCTCATCGTAGACCTTGGGATCGCCTGCAGCGAGCGCGCGCTGAGCCTGCGCGCGAGCGCGCTGGATTGGGCCGAGCAAGGACTTACTGGTCTCGCGATCTTGATCTGACATCTTGATGAACACTGCCAACTGAGTGGGGTCGAGCTACTGAGGCTTGGCCTTGGCCGTGGGTGGACCATTGGCCTGGTCTCCCTCTGGCGGCTTGGCAGGAGGAGAAGCAGGCACCGCAGGACGCTCGGCACCGCACTTGTAGCCGTGCTTCTTCCATAAGGAATTCTTTACGCTTCGCGTATCCCCACCAGCCCATCTCACAGCAGCAACTCTTGCGAAGCATGCCGACAGTCGTGTTTTTCAGGCGTGTGTCCGCTTGGCCCCGCATATCTCCCCTGTTCCTCCTTCCTCCCGCCTCCTTGTACATCCTCCTTGTGGGGGGAGCGGGAGAAGGACGAGGCGGAGGAGGAGGGAGAGAAAGCGCTCCTCGTGATTTGAGTCGTTTGGGGTTTCTCGTCCTGGTGTGAGTCGTTCGGGCCCTTCTTCCTGGTGTGAGTCGTTCGGGCTCTTCGTGGTGTGAGTCGTTCGGGCTCTTCGTCCTGGTGTGAGTCGTTCGGGCTTCTCGTGGTGTGAGTTGTTCGGGCCCCTCATCCTGGTGTGAGTCGTTCGGGCCCCTCCTCCTGGTGTGACTCGTTCGGGCTCCTCGTGGTGTGAGTCGTTCGGGGCCCGCGTCGTGGTGTGAGTCGTTCGGGCTCCTCGTGGTGTGAGTCGTTCGGGCGCCTCGTCCTGGTGTGAGTCGTTCGGGCCCCTCCTTGTGGTGTGAGTCGTTCGGGCTCTTCGTGGTGTGAGTCGTTCGGGCCCCTCGTCCTGGTGTGAGTCGTTCGGGCTCCTCGTGGGGCCTCTTGGGGGCCTCTTGGAGCCTCTTGGGGCCTCGTGGGGGCCTCTTGGGGGCCTCTTGGGGGCCTCTTGGGCGCCTCGTGGGGCCTCTTGGGGCCTCTTGGGGGCCTCTTGGGGGCCTCTTGGGGGCCTCTTGGGGCCTCTTGGGGGCCTCTTGGGGGCCTCTTGGGGGCCTCTTGGGAGGCTCCGGGTGGCCTCTTGGGGCCATCTTGGGGCCTCTTGCGGCCTCCTCAGAAGCGCAAAGGAGCGCTGCCCCCTGAGAAGGACAAAATGAGCCCAAAACCTGTGTAAAATCAATGGTTTTGCTATGAAGGACGATGAGCGCGGCCCCCTCAGGAGGCCAAAATGGTGCCAAAACCATGGTAAAATCAATGTTTTTGGCTTCAAAGACGAGTTGAGGGGCCAAACTACCTCCCCCCCTCGGGACCAGAATCCTCGTGAGGGTCGTCGTTTTTTGGCCCTCCCAGGAGTCGAAAAAGACCTCCTTGATCCCACTCGGCCCGCCCTCTCCAGGGTAGGGGGAGGGGTAAACCCCTCCCCGAAGGGGGAGATATGGGGGTTAGGGGGTTGAGAACAGAGAGAGCTCTCTAAACCACTCACGCCCAAAGGGCTGGTGGGATTCGTTTTGAAGCCGCACATCTTCTTATGATAACACCAGGAATCGTTGCGACTGAGGCTGCCCATGGGAGTGCGACTGATCACTGGAGGATAAGGCTGTGCTCCACCAGGAGGTGGCGCAATGAAAACCTCGTCTGACCTGGCAGAAGAGGGATGCTGTCGGGGGTCCTTCTCCCCCCACACCTGAGCGGAACCGCTACGGACTTGAACCAACATGGCTACGGACTCCTCTTCCTCCTCCTCCTCCTGGCCTGGCTGGTCATTGTCCCCCCTCTCTTCCTCCACTGCCGCCGCCCATGCTGCCGCTTTGTTTCTCTCGTCCTTTCTGCGTCTTCGAGATGGCGTCTTTGTCTGCGCGTGCAGGCCACTCGACCCTGCGCTGAAATCAGGTAGTCCCCAAGCTGATTGCTGAGGGAGGGGCTCCCCTTGTGTTTTGACATCGGCGCGAGTAGAGTGCTTCCCGAACGGCTGCCACCGCCCCGATCGAGTGATTCGAGAATTGGCCATGCGCAGATAGCGAACGAGCGAGCCTCGTCATCGTCCTTTCCCCCTCCCTCCCTCATCCCAGACAGGTTTTGGCAACCGCGCTGCCCACTCGGTCTGCTGCCACTTTAGGATCTTTGTTTCTGGCTTGTCTCAATATGGTAAAACCCCCCTTTCGTCAGTTGGGAAGCTGCCAGTTTTCATCTTTTGGGGTTCATGGGGGAAACAGTCTGGAGGTCAGGAGCCGTACAGTTTTCCAATCCGCTCTGTTTCTGGATTCGTTTCTGGAGATCTGTTCGGATTTGAACCACCCTGGCCTGGAATCCAGGAGCCTGGTGGCCGAAGCTTGGCGCCGCACCTCTTCCCTTCCCCCCAACGCCCTCGACCGTGCGATCGCCCGTGCAGGCTCCTCGTTTCGATCCGATCCGGCTCGGCGGTTTATACTGATTGTCCGATGATGTTCGGGACGCGTGTTAGCCTGACCGATGATGTCCGGGACGTGTGCTAGCCCAGTGTGTGCGTTTACCCCGTTCTGTTCGGCCGATGGCACGCATCCTGTGCGTCGGCCCCCATTACTTCGCCTGCGCCGTGCTAGAGGGCTTCGGTGGACAAGCACACGTTGGCGCTAAAACACGTTCTAAGGATCCCTGAGCTCCGACGTTGCGAGAAATTTGCAAGACCGCGAAATCACGGCAGGAACCCGGGACCCCAATAGTCTGACGTATTTTGCAAACGGGATCGATTTGTGATGGCCCCGAGGTGTGGAATTTTCTGCGAACGCGGCCATTGTGGACAAATTGCAACTCCAGGGTCTCAGGGGTCATCGAGTTGACCGCGCCCCCCTGCCCAGCACACCTGATGGCGACTCTGGAGCGCAGCGTCTTCCCCCCTACCATCGACCGCTCTGCCCTGATTCAGCTCTACGTCAGCGGGCTACCACCAGACACAACCGACCTGGACCTAGCCCGACGGGCTCTCGCCTGTTCCGCCCTGCACAGGCCAGCAGCGGCATCCCCGTCAGCTCGGGGCGAGATATCGCAGGCAGGGGTGGGGAGTTCGAGCCGATGGCGATTCTGGAGCGCAGCGTCTTCCCCCCCGCCCTCGATCGCTCGTCCTCGGCTCAGCTCTACGTAAGCAGGCTGCCACCCCACCGACGTGGACCTGGCCCGAGGGACTCTCGCCGCCCGCCTCCTCATCTTTCGTCTCCTCCTCTCCTCTCCTCTTCACCTGCCTCCTCCTCCTCCTCCTCGCTTCCCTCCTCCACCTCATCATCAACATCATCAGCATCACCACCACCATCATCATCATCATGCCTCTTCTATTCTCTGTGAGCAAGCTCCTGCTGTCTCCGCAGCTTCTCTGCCCAAGTGCCCCCCGTCGGCCGCGCGTGCGGGCGCCTTATGCAGGCGGTCGCACAAGCGGCTCTCCAGGGCGCTGGGGAGATTTTGTTCAGGGGGCTGCGGGCCGCGCTCTACGAGCGGCTCGTGGCTGCCCCCCTCTCTGTGCTTCAGGACCAGGGGCCTCCATCGCCTGCCTGGTCCATCCAGCAGGCGGACTCGTCCGAGGGTGAGGGGGCCTCCTGCCCTCTCCCTTCGGCGGGTTCCACCTGCCCCACCGTCTGCCTCGGGCTGGCGGTGGACCTGAGCGGCGGGGTCTCTCCCTGGCTGCTCAGCACGGTCGCCGCCCTCCTCTGGGTGACGGCCGCCTGCAGCGCCTGCGCGGGCTGCTGCCTCGGGCTGCTGGGCCCGTACGTGTGGCGGAGGCTCTGGCCCTCCGCCTGGCCGCGCGGCGCGGTTTCTGCTTCACCTGAGCAGGACCGCCGTGCGGCGCGAGCGCTGGCCTACGGGGCTCCGCCTCGACCTCAAGCGCTCGAGCGGGCAGACGCCCAGCGTGCGGGCGGCGGCGTCCACGGCGGCGCCCACTGATGGCGGAGCTGCCACCAGTTGGCGGAGGGCCCCTTTGGCCCGAGCTCTACCCTTTCGCTGCGCCCACGGCGCGCGACTACGCACGATGGCGCCTAGACGACGGCGACACCAGCTGGGCGGCTATCCCCCTCGCCTCTCGAGAAGGGGGCATCCTGCTGGCCCTGCCTGGTGCCTTTCGCTCTACAGCGGAGCTCGAGGCTGCCGAGGCGGATGGCTTTGCTGGGATGATAGGCCCCTTCCAGCTAGTGGACGTCCAGCTCCAGGGGGCCGCTTCACGGCCGCTCGCCACTACCGCATCCGTCCTCGTTATAGATATCGAGGTTGCCGAGCTCGAGCTCGAGTCGCTGTACCCTCTAGAGGTCGGCGACGACGCAGGCATCGTTCCCTTCGCCGAGGTGCGCAGCCGCGTCTATTGGCCGCATCCTTCGGGGGTTCGGGTGCTTCGCGAGGGCTACGCTCGTTTGCACGGCGCCCCGCCTACCGCAGGGGAAGAGCCTCTCCCAGGGGCCGATCGGGCTACCCCCTACCACTCTGCCGACGAGATGGAGGAGCCCGAGGGGTTCGCGGCCGACGGGGAAGCCGACCGCGCGGCCCCAAGTGCGCGAGCCCCCGCGGTCGCTGGAGCGCCGCGCGGCCCGCCCGCCAAGCGCGCTGGCGCCGCCGCGCCGCCACGGGTCGCGGGTCCTGCTCCGATTGCTCCTGGTGCTCCTGCGGCGTCTCTGGACGACGGGGCTCCCATGACCCGCGCCGAGGTAGCTGCCGAAATGCGCGCCTTGCTTGCAGCCCACGCGGCCTCCACGATGGTCGGCGGACCCGAACCGCTGGGCCCCGCTCCGGCTGCCCGGAGCGCTCGGCCCGAGGTGCCTCAGCTTTTCAGCGACGAGGCGGCGCGCCTCGGGCTGGATCCTGCGGGGGTCGAGGCCGTCTTGTCCCACGCGCCCGTGGCCCCACATCGGGTCTCCGCGCGCCCCAAGGGACCCACCTCCGCGCTGGTCTCGGCGTGGGAGAAGGCGCGCTCTCTTGCTGTCCCTCGGGCCCCTTCGTCCGCTTCCGGACCGATGGGCCCCCCGCCGCCGCCTGGGCTAGCCCATCCCGCTGCGGTCGACGGCTTTGCCGAGGCGGGCGGCGCCGACGGGTTAGAGCCGCCCCTTGCGGCCAATCCGACGGACTTCAGCCTCATGCTTCAGTGCCTGCACCAGTCCCTTTCCTTGCAGCAGGGGCGGGGCCATCGCCCAGCCTTCCACCCGCTTCTGGGGACCCTGAGCGACCAAGCTCAAACTCCGCCCGCGACCTCGGGCGACCCCGCGCACGCATCGGCTCAGATGGGGGGAATCGCTCGGAGGCGCGAGTGGCAGCAAGCGCTGATGCAGCACGGCCCCGACGTGCGAGGACTGATGAAGGAGAATTTGGCCCGCGTTCTGGGCGTGGAAGTCAGCGCCGTGACCCCCATGGCCATGCATCAGTACTTTCGCGAGCACAGCCCCCTCGGGGCTCAGCCGTCGACGCGCGAGTTGTTGACGCATTTTGCCTTCCTCAGCGCCGAGCTGTGGCGGGCCTGCGAGGAGGGCAACCCCGAGAGGGTCCAGACCTTGCTGACTTGCCAGTGCATGTTCATCGACCAGTTGGCGGGGGACCGCGGCTACCTCGAGGCCGCTTGGTTCCTCACGGGGCTGGAGCCTCCCCCGTGTCGCGTGACCAGTCGTCACACGGAGCGCGAGGCCCAGACCCCGTTTTCACCCCTAGTGGATCCTCGCTGGCTGTCGGCGCAGGGCGAATACATGAAGGAGCTGCAAGCATTTCGGGCGCGCCTCGACGCCGAGCGCGCCGTCGCGCTCCCCAAGCATCCACCTCATCAGCCCAAGCAGCCCAAGGTCTCAAAGCCCCCCTTCAAGTCTCAGGGTGCTCCCAAGGCCCCGAAGGCGGTGCCCAAGAAGGACTGAAGATGCCCTTGGCGCCCGCCTTCTTGGAGGGGGGGCCTTCGCGTGGCCGGGGTACGCCGCCGCAGACAGTCTGCACCGACGCTGCTACGGCTGCTAGGCGTGTTTGGGCGCAGCGAGGGCGTGAGGGTAGGAATGCGCTCCTCCAGCGATGCTGTTGCGGCCCCGCAGGGAGGAGTACGTTCCGCCACCACGCCCCTCGCTCTGCTCCGAACCGCCCCTCGGATCCATTCGGCCATTTTGGCCGTCACCTGCCTCAGTCGAGCGCTCCCCCCATGGGGCCTGCAGCCCCTGAGGTTGGTGTTCTTGCTGGTGCTTGTTCTCCTTCAAGCACCCCTGCTGCTCTTGCCAACGTCGCGCCATTTGTCGCTGACTTGTCTGCCTTGCTGCGCCTGTTTCCAGGCGCGAACATTGATATCACCCACTGGGCGGCAGCGCTGTCCCAGGTTGGGATGGGTGCTCGATGTTCTCTTGGATCTTTCTCCCGCTCATCTATGCGTGCAATGGACAGGGACGACCCGTACCTTTTGGGGCCGCCTCCCCGCGATCCTTGGCCGTGCCCGCCTGCTCCACCTCTTGGTCCCCCGCCTGACGGCTTGTCGGCGAGGCGCAGGGAGCGCTGGAGATTGCGGCGCGCGGCGCGGACGCTCGCGCAGTATTCTGTTATTGCGTTGAACTGGCTCACTTTGGGTCATCCTAGCCTCGCTCCCGCCGAGGCTCGTGTCCGCGCCACGGTCTCGCCCTGCCAGGAGGGCGTCCGCACCCGTATCGAACGGTTGTGTCGGATCGCAGTTCGCCTTGCCCGTGGTGGCAAGAGCGACTTAGGTCGAGCCTTCGCCAAGTTCGACTCTACTGAGGTCTCGCTCCATGGCCTGGCCACCCATGTTGCAGCTTTGGAGGCCTCCTTCACCTCCTCTTCTTCCGTGCCCGCCCCCATGCGGCACTGCCCGACCAGCGCTCCTTCCGTGCCTGGTTCGCTGGCGTCTGCGGCGGCTTGGGACTCCACCCAGGTCGAGCCCTTCGATTTAAAAGTCAGGGCGTCTCGCATTAAGTGGGATTACTCGCCAGTGTTTGATCCCATTCCATTTCTCTCTGACGCTCGAGTCCGCGAAGCGTTCATCAATCCAGAGGAGATGCGGCTCCCGGCGTCAGAGTGGCCTGCTGGCCAAAAGGGGGCGCGTGTCCATATGGACCGCGCCGAGCTGTGGGCCCTGCTCCAGAAGTGGGATGCCTGCGGCGCCCTGTACCTGACTCCTGCTTCGGACCTCGCCTGGGATGAAGCCTGCGGAGCTTTCAGGGTACCGAAGGACAGCGACTTCGACAGGCTGATCCTGAACCCAACGGTCGTGAACAGCCGCTGTGCCTCAATCTCGTCCAGCACCCAGCGCCTTGGCCAGGGTTTCCTGCTGTGCCGTTTGGGTCTGGCGCCTGGGGAGTGGCTGGCAGTTTCTTGCGACGACCTACGGGAGTTTTACTACACTTTCCGCGTTCCTCCCGCGCGCGCCAGGCGTAACGCCCTTCGCGTTCGTCTGCCATCATCCCGCTTCAAGGCCTTTCGAGCCTGGCGCCCCGAGCTCGAAGGTGTGGACGTCGCGCCTTGCCTCAATGCTCTAGCGATGGGCGACAACATGGCGGTGGAGATTGCCAACTCTGCACATGAAGGCGTCTTGCACAGCTTCGGGGCCTTGCGGCCTCACGAGCAGGTTGTCCACCGCTCGCCCTTCCCGCGGGGACCGTTTGTCGAGATGCTGAATATTGATGACCATACAGGTTTTCAGAAGCTCTCGTGGCATGGCTCCGCTCCTCGCCCCGACGACCCCTGTCGTCGTGATCGTGAGGTCTTCGCCGCCTGCGATGCAGGCTACCCGCGCGTGGGCCTGATTCAGCATCCAGGCAAGCGCGCGCGCGGCGAAACGCACAAGGTGGTGGTGGGCGCCGAGGTGGAAGGGCGCATAGGCATCGTCTGCGCTCCCTTAGTGCGGACGGTGGCCTTGTGCAGGCTGACCCTGATCCAAATCTACCTCGGCATCACCACACGCTCCCTGTTAGCCTCTCTTGTGGGCTGCTGGGTCCAGGTGTTCCTCTATCGCCGTCCGATGCTCGCCATTTTCACGCACGTCTACAACTTCCTGTCGCGCCTGGCGACCGAGGAGGGCATTGAATACGACTTGCCTCCTTATGTTCGCGACGAGCTTTTGGCCTGCACCTTTTTAGCCTTTACGGCTATAACCGACCTTCGGGCGCAGCCTTGCCCCGAGGTGTTCGGTACGGACGCGTCTCTCGGCTGGGGGGGCGTTGTCCGCGCTCCTATCAGCCCGCAGCTCTCCGCCGAGCTGTGGCGCAGATCGGAGCACGGGGGGTGGCACACGATCCTGCACAATCGGAGCCTCCTCGCCGTACTCAGCCGCGGCGTGCCCTTGGGCCCTGAGCTCACCCAACTGCATCGCGACCTGGGGCTCCCGTCTATTGAGCCCCCCGTCGCGCCGCGTTGGGTCACCGAGCTATCAGAGGCGCTGCGCTTTCGGCTCGCGTACAAATGGGAGTTTCGCATGCCCCGTCACATCAATATCCTTGAGACAACGGTGTATAAGAGCTTGTGCAAGTACTGCTGTATTCGCCTCCCTGACTCTCGTATCCCCGTTCTCTTGGATTCAAAAGTGGCTTTGGGCGCGACCGCTCACGGGCGCAGTAGCTCTCCTGGTCTATCTCACGTTCTTTCGACCACTTTGCCCTATGTGATAGGAGGAGGTTTATATATGGGAGGCATGTACGTGCCTACGGACGTGCACAGGGCCGACGACCCCACGCGGAACCGTGCGGTGAGGCCCCCGTCCCGTGACCCTCCCGCCTGGTTAGTTGAAGCAGAGAGAGGAGAATTTACTCGCTTTGATTGCATTGCGTACGCCGACTCCCGCTCGTCATTCCCTACTTGTCTCTGGGGCCGATTTGTTGCGCAGCTTGTGGCTCGAGGCCCCGAGGGGCTGCTCAGCCACCGCTGGGCGGCCGCCCCCCCCCCCTCGGAGGGCGCGGGGATGGCCGCCGACGCCGCCAGCGACGGCGCCCAGGGGGAGGCACCTGACCCCTCGGGCGCCGCCGAGAGCAGCAGTGAAGCTGCTCTCGCCAGCGGAGAGCGTCGCGGGCCTCGCAACGCGCTCTTCGCTGACAGCGAACGGCCTCTCGCGTCCTCGGCAGACGCCACGCCAAAAGCGTCTGCCTCCGCGGAGGGCGGCTCGCCCGGCCCCGACCCTGGCGCCGCCAGCGCAGGATCGGCTCCCCAGGCCGCCAAGCGTGCTCCGCCACTGGCCCTCCGCTCCAAGGCCGCGGCGGCCCCTCCGCCTGCTATCGGGGTGGGCTCGTCGCGCGTCGGCTCGCGGGAAGCGCCAAAGGGGGCCTCAGCAGCTACCCCCCGCACCTTCCAGCGAGCGGCCAGGGTGAGCGCCTCTCGCCAACTGCTTGGCGTAGTGGACGGGGCCTCGCGCGGCACAATTGAGGCCGCCTTCAGGCGCCAGTCCCTAGTCTACCATCCAGACAGGACTCCCGCGCACCTGGGCGCCGACGAGCGAGCAGCCCGCGCGCTGAAGTGGAAGCAGCTCTGTGACGCCAAGTCAGTGTTGCTCCAGGCCGTCTCGCAGGCCGCCGCGCCGCCCGATGTTCCTAGCACGGGCGGCGACGGTCCTGCCGCCCGCGCCTACGCCCGGGCCAAGGCGGCAGGAAAGGGCGCCCGCAAGGGCAAGCTGGCTCCAGGGTCGACCATGGCCCTTCAGGCGCTCGAAGAGGCGGTCTCCTCGCGGGTCGCCCTTGCGAGCGCCGAGCTGGCCCCTCGGGCTGCCCTCCCCGCCTCGGGCGCGCCTCTCCCGAGGGGCGGGGTTTCGTCTGCCCTCGCGACGCGGGCGGCTGAGTCGGATGCCACCCTCGTCTCCGCCGTGTCGCGCGGCCGCGTGGAGCTCGACGCACTCCGCACCGCGCGTGCCGACGCCACCAGGCGCACGGTGCAGGCTCCTGCACGCGGCGAAGGAGAGCGTGCCGTCGCTCGTGCCGAGCTCGCGGAAGGGATGGCCGATCGCGCCTACTTCCGACGCGTGCGCGAGGCCGCCAGTCGAGAGGCCGCGGGCTTGCCGCGCACTGCTCCCGTCCAGCTGGGTCGGGATTGGCGCAAAACCTTGCGCGCCGTCCTGCACAACGCTGAGGTCTCGACGGGCCTCGCCATCGCAGAACGTGCCGCTCGTGCTGGGGACGCACCCGCGTCGTCCACTGGCCGCTCCTTGGCCGAGGTGGAGGCTGAGGACCCGCGCGCCTTGGCAAGGCCCGCCGACGACCCTGCGTCCAGCTTCAGCCGTCGTGAGCGGCGCGCGGTCCGCGCCCGCCTGGGCCCGCGGGATGAAGCGGTCGAGGACCAGCCCAACCGCGGTGGTCACGCGCCGCACTCCGCCTCGCGCACGGGCGCCGCGCGCACCAGGCGCGCCGCCAGGCAGCGGCGGGCTTCGATGGCGGCGCTCCCCGCCCCTGAGGGGGGGGCCGCCACGGCGCCTGGCCGCAGGGCGCGTCGCACTGCCAATGCGCGCCGCTGGGCAGGCGCGGCACGCCCCAGCTCCGCCGCGGGAGTGGGCTCCCCACCGCGGAGCCGCAGCCCTGCCCGCAGCCGTACGCGGTCTCCAAACCCGTACGGGACCGACCGCACCTCTCCCTCGGGGGGCTGCTCGTCGCCTCCCGTCAACGGCCCGATCTCGCCCGAGGAGCCGTCGGAGCCGCCTGCGGGGGAGGCATCGGAGGGCCCGCACACTCCTGACGGGTCCCCGCCCGCGAGCGTTCGCAGCCGCTCGAGAGCGGAGCCCGCGTGCGACGAGGACTCTCCGACGGAGCTCGAGGACGTCGTGCTGAGTGCCCTCGCAGACTCCTCGATGGACCTCGAGCGCGTCGTGGCGGGCCTGAACCCCGAGGTCCTCCGCCGCCTGCAGGCGGCCTTCCCTCGCCGCTCGGGGGCCTCTCCGCCCGCCGCTCGCGCCTCGGTTCGCAGTCGCTCTCGGGGCCGCGGCACGCGTGTAGGCTCCGAGACTCCGCGGCCCGTGCCCCCGCCGCCGCCGCCGCCCCCTCACCACTCTGGTGGGCGTGCGGCGTCGCGATCCCGCGCGTCGACCGCAGGCCAGGGGCTTAGTCGGGCCGTCGCGCGCGGCTCCTCTCGCGCGCCTTCGCGTCAGGCGACGTCGCCTCGGCGTCGCGAGGTGCGCTCCCCTCGAGTCGCTCCGAAGCGGCGCCCGAGCCCCGCTACTGCGCAGCGGCCAGCCACGTCCCGCCATGGTGCGAGCTCGGGCGACGCCCACGCAGGCAGCTCCCGCGCGGACTCCGCTGCTCAGGCCCCTCAGTCTTCGGTAGGCACGCGCTCCTCCAGCGATGCCGTTGCGGCCCCGCAGGGCGGAGGGCGTGCCGCCGAGGAAAGGGGGTCTTCGAGCGGCCCCGCGCCTGGCCGAGATTCAGGGCACGAGCTGCATCCCAGCGGCTCCCACAGCGGCGACGCTGGGAGCGCCGCGGCTGCAGCCTTCGCAGCGCGGCGCACGGCCTCCGCGGCCGTTGAGCAGCCCTTGCCTCCAGGGGCCGCCACCGCCCTAGCGTGGCGTCTCAACCTCGGCGGTGAGAAGGTCACAGTGGTGAGGTGGGGACCCGCCTGGCAAGCTGCCTTCCAGAGCGCGGCGTCGTGGCTGAGGTCTTTCGCACCCGCAGGGGCCGCCGAGCCCGAGGGCAGAGATGACCTGCACTGCCTCCTGCAGGCCTTGCACGCCTATAAGCGCCTGTTTCAGACAGGCGGCGCCGAGCCGATCGACGAAGCCTCGTGGTTGCATCCTTACGTGGCCGCCGTCGAGCCCGAGGCTATCCCCGCGGGCGCTGACCTCCAAGCCATGGGGGCGGGCGCCATCCGTGGCATCGGGCTCGGCTCAAAGATCGAGCACAGGAGGCGCGCGGGCAAGTTGGCCTGCCTTTTCGACCTTCTGTACCACGTGCAGGACGGTCACGGCGCCATCCCAGCAGCGCTGTGGGGATCTCATTCCCCTCCGTCCGAGATCCTCGACGCGTTCGCGGAGGTGGTGCCCGTTCCACATCATTCGGGCCTCACGTCCTCGGCAGCTCGTTCCGAGCTCGCCGAATCGGCCGCAGCTGCGCGCGCCGAGCCGCGCCCGCCCTTTGACTGGGCGACCCTCGAGGGAGGGGACGCTCTGCCCGCCGAGATCGAAGCAGGGGCTCGCCGTGCTCACCGTAACATGGGCGGATCCTTCACCTCGGCGCGGGCGATGCTGGCGGAGGCGTCGGGGTTCGAGACCGACGGGCGGGACACCCTCGTTCCGCCCTTCTACGCGTCCAGGAGCAGGAGGGCCGCCACGCTGATCAGCTCTCCCAGCCCTGGCCGCCCTGCGCTCATCCTGTGGTGCGTCTGCGGCCTCTGCATCTCTCTGGGAGCCGCGGCGCCGACCGCAGGCCAAGGGCTTAGTCGGGCTGCGCCTTCCGCGCCCGCTCGCCCTCCGCGCACTCCCTTCGTGCGCGATTCTCACCTCACCTCCGCGTATCTCGATCGTCGCTCGAGATCGATTGATGCGTTCGAACTGTGGTTAGCAGAACACACTGGCGTGCCGCCCGCCACTCTTTACCGTAGCGGGATACTTCTCGCCCGCTTCCTCGCGACCTTCGGCGTGTGGCTTCATGATGCAGGTTTCCCTCATTATATTCTGGTTCATGCCATCTTGGGAATCCAGAGCGCTCATCCGCATTGGAAGGCCTTTCTAACAGAAGCTTGGGACGTAGCGAAACAATGGAAGCTCGCGGAGCCGCCAAAGCTCCGCCCGCCCTTACCTCGCGCTCTGCTGCGCGCTATGGTCGGTCTCTGTTTCGCCTGGGACTGGCCTGTGATGGCGGCCTTGCTGCTCATGGGCTTTACGATGTTCCTCAGGCCTGGCGAGCTGCTGGCGTCACGCCGCTGTGACTTGTCGCTTCCTTGCGACCGCCTCGAAGTTGAAGGGGATGCTTTTCTTTCGATTCTTGTTCCAAAGACCAGGAGAACGTACCCGACGCAGCATGCTCGCTGCTCCGATCGGGGCACGGTGAAGATTCTGAATCAAGTGTTTGGGCGGTTGGCTTCCACCGATCCTCTCGCCCCTTTCGGTGCGAGCGGCTTCCGTACTCGGTGGAATCATTTGCTTTCGGCCCTGGGCGTCCCTCTTGCCAAAGCGGGTCAGGGGCTCAACCTGACGCCCGCATGTCTGCGGGGCTCTGGCGCAACAGACTTCTATATCGCTACGGAAGACGTCCCTCGCGTCTTCTGGCGGGGGCGTTGGCGTCAGGCTTCCAGTGCTGAGCGCTACCTGCAAGCCGCCGCCGCTTCCACAGTTCTTGCTGCGCTGCCCGTGCCCGCACGGGCGCGGATCCTGTTCTTCGCCACCGCCAGCGACCGCCTTGTCGCTTCATTTCTCCAAGTCGGCCCCGCCGCTTGGCCTGCCCTACTTGCGGCCGCCCGCCGAAACCTTGTCACTTCGCAAGGTCCTTGAGCACGGGTATGGCTGCCTCGCCGTCGTCGGCGAGCAGGCGGTCTCCCCCGCCTGACGCGCGGCGCCCCGGCACGAGCGCGCGGGACGGGCCTGCCCATTTTGGGCCGCCCCGCGCGCGCGAGCCGCGGCCGCGCTCGGAGACAGCTCGCTAGCGCGCGAGCGGGAGAATGCCTCTTCTATTCTCTGTGAGCAAGCTCCTGCTGTCTCCGCAGCTTCTCTGCCCCCCTCCCTCCTCTCCCAATCTAAGGCTGATGGGCGCTGCCTCGCCGTCGTCGGCGAGCAGGCGGTCTCCCCCGCCTGACGCGCGGCGCCCCGGCACGAGCGCGCGGGACGGGCCTGCCCATTTTGGGCCGCCCCGCGCGCGCGAGCCGCGGCCGCGCTCGGAGACAGCTCGCTAGCGCGCGAGCGGGAGAATCAGCATCATCATCATCATCATCATCATCATCATCATCATCATCATCATCATCATCATCGTCATCGTCATCATCATCAACATCATCATCATCATCATCGTCATCACCATCCTCATCACCATCGCCATCACAATCACCATCTTGATAATAAGGCGATGCATCAGCATGTTCATCCCCCTCCTCCCCCTCAACATCATCGTCATCATCAGCATGATCACCATCATCACCATCATCACCATCATCATCATCATCATCATCATCAACAGCATCATCATCCTCACCCCCATCCTCATCCTCATCGTCATCCTCATCCTCATCACCATCATCACCACCATCACCATACTCATCATACTCATCAGCATCATCATCATCATCATCAGCAGCAGCAACAACATCATCATAACTGCATTCATCATCATCACTGTCATCAGCAGCAGCAGCATCATCATCATCATCATCATCAGCATCATCATCAACATCATCAGCATCATCATCAGACTCTTCCTCCTCCGCCTCTTCCACATCCTCGTCTTCCTCCCCCTCCTCCTCCTCCTCCTCCTCCTCCTCTCCTCCTCCTCTCCTCTCCTCTCCTCTCCTCTCCTCTCGTCTCCTCTCCTCTCCTCTCCTCTCCCTCCTCTCCTCTCCTCTCCTCTCCTCTCCTCTCCTCTCCTCTCCTCTCCTCTCCTCTCCTCTCCTACTCCTCATGCTCCTCCTCCTCCTCCTCCTCCTCCCCCTCCTCCTCCTCCTCCTCCTCCTCCTCCTCCTCCTCCTCCTCCTCTCTGCCCCTCCTCCTCCTTCTCATCCTCCTCCTCCTGCTCCTATCTTCCTCTCCTCCTCGCTCCTCCTCATCCTCCCTCTCGCCCTCGACCGCTCGTCTCTGGGGTAGTTTTATGTCGGCGGGCGGCCACGGGACACCACCGACCTGGACCCATGCCCAAAGTTGGGCTCTCGCCGTCCGCCTCTTCGCGCACACCCCGGCGGGGAGGGCCGTGGGGGGGGGGAGAGGGCGGGCTCTCGCAGGGGCTGCTGGCGCGAGGAGGAATGGGAGAGAGGAGAGAGGAGCGGAGGGGAGGGCGAGGAGGAGAGATGGGAGGAGAGAGGGGACGAGGAGGAGAGACGGGAGAGGGGAGGAGGGGGAGGGAGGAGAGATGGCGGCAGAGGGGATGAGGTGTGGGAGAGGCAAGGATGTCCGCGGTCGGCGGCGATCGGTTGGTTCGTTGCGATAGGGCGCCGTGTCGTTGCTGCCTCGCTGCGGCCTTCCAGTGTGCGGAGTGGTTACTTTGCAGCTTCGGGGGGCCTTTCTTGTCCGGTAAGTGGCAGTCTTTTCTGGGTAGTCCGACGTGGGTTCGACGCGGATGCGACGTGGGCTCGACACGGATTCGATACGGATTCGGCGCGTTCGACATGGATTTGACACAGATGCGTCACGGATGGTGGCGCGATGGGACAGACGAGGTCGTTCAGAGATGCAACATGAGCGCGGGAGACAAGACAGATGGGGGGGAGGGGATGCGGGGAGGGGTAGGTAATTTTCAGGAGGCCCCCGGTTCGGTCGGTTCGGCACGTTGGGTCGCTGTGTTGTTGCTGCCCCGCTGCGGCCTTCAAGCTGCCTGCGGCCCGTCGGAGGAGGAGGAGGGGTCGGTTTTCGCTTTCGCTGCCGGTTCGGTCCGTTTTCGGCGGTGCTGTCGCCGTGGGCGGCCTCGGGAAGGGCTGCCACGGGGGGGTGGTGAGCTCCCGGGCCCAGCTCCGTGGCAGGTCTCGCTGGAGGCCCCTGGAGCTCAGAGAAGGGCACAGAGCATACAGCATAAAAAGCAGCTGACCTCTCGATCTTCGAGCCTCCTCCCTCTCCTCCTCCTCATCCTCCTCCTCCTCCTCCTCCTCCTCCTCCTCCTCCTCCTCCTCCTCCTCCTCCTCCTTGGCATCATGCCCGGATACTTTTGCGGATGAGGCCACCCTGCACATGGCTGGATCCTCTGGCGGCTGGTGCAACTGCAACCGCATCGTTACCCCGCACGGCCGCCGCTCGTACACTCAGGCGCGAGGCTTGCCCTGGCATGCATTGCCGCTACGTCTCCTACCTACAGCTTTGCCGGGCCGTCTCCTCTGTGTCCAGTCGTTGTTTCGCTCCTATGTGTCCTGGCGGGTGGGGTGTCCTCGTTCCGTCTGTTGAGGTCGTTGTGGAGGTTGCCATTGATTAAAATACATACGTAGCACCCCGCAATTGCGGATAAGAGTGAGGGGGCGGGCGCGGGCGACGCGGGCGTCGTCGAGCAGGCGGACCTCGTGGCCCCCACCTTCCCTGTCGATGGCGCTCTCCTCCTCCTCCTCCTCCTCCTCCTCCTCCTCCTCCTCCTCCTCCTCCTCCTCTTCCTCGTCCTCGTCCTCATCGTCATCGTCATCCTTCTCCTCCACCTCGTCCTCCTCCTCCTCCTCTTCTTCCTCGTCCTCCCTCTCCCCCCCTCGTCCTTTCATCATCGTCCTCCCATTGTCGTCCTCCCCCTCATCGGCCTCCATAATCGTCCGTCCTCCCATTGTCGTCCATCATCATCATCCCCCCTCCTGGTCCCCCTGCTCCCCCTCCTCCCCCTCCTCGTCCTCCTGCTCCTCCTCCTTTTCTTTCTCCACATTATCCTTACATCCTCTCTTCTTCCGCGTTCTCCTCGTCCCCTGTTTACTCCTCCTGCCTCCCCCTCTTTTCTCAAGATAACTGCAACGCAATCCTTTCTTCCACTTTATGCTCCCCGCCTTCTCTGATCAAGGCAACTCGCCAGGGCAGAGTTGCTGGACGGGCTGGTGTGGATGCACGGGGCTTGAAGAGGTCGTTGCGGGCTCAGACGGCATGCAAAAATCCGCCGCCGCGCTTGTGCGTCATTGGTTTGTTCAGTGAACGTGGTTTAGGTCGCGGGTGGGTCGCGGGCTCTCCGCCTCCACCGGGAAGGAATGCAAAAGCAGCCCGCCGCAGGCGCCAAACAAATTACCTTGGCGACGTACCCAACCCCTGCGCAAAAACGGGGCGCAACTAGTTTAGGATACTTTATAAGGGGGCGATGGCGGAGCGAGGGTTGCATCTGTCTGCAGACGGAATTCGTGAGACTCGCAGGACACTGGCTACAGGAAAAGGGCTTGATAAAGCTGATGAGTTACAATTCCTGAGCACTCCTAGCCACTTCGAAAACGGGGATCACAGCAGGCCTCGAAAGTGGCGACAGTTTCACAGATCGTACCCCCCCAGGGATGCCGAGGTCTCATTTGGGCCCGCGCGTGGCCTCACTGTGCTGGGCCCCCCAGCAGGCCTCGAAAGTGGCGACAGTTTCACAGATCGCAGCCTCCAGGGGATGGCGAGGTCTCATTTGAATCCGCGCGTGGCCCTCACTGCGCTGGGCCCCCCAGCAGGCTTCGAAAGTGGCGACAATTTCACAGATCGCAGCCCCCAAGGGATGGCGAGGTCTCGTTTGAATATGCCCGTGGCGTAACTGTGCAGGGCCCCCCAGCAGGCCTCGAAAATGGTGACAATTTCACAGATCGCAGCCCCCCCAGAGATGGCGAGGTCTAATTTGAATCCGCGCGTGGCCCTCACTGTGCTGGGCCCCCCCAGCAGGCTTCGAACATGGCGACAGTTTCACAGATCGCACCCCCCCAGGGATGGCAAGGTCTCGTTTGAATATGCCCGTGGCGTCACGGTGCTGGGCCCCCCAGCAGGCATCGAAAATGACGACAGTTTCATCGCAGCCCCCCAGGGATGGCGAGGTCTCATTTGAATCTGCCCGTGGCCCTCACTGTGCTGGGCCCCCCAACAGGCCTCGAAAATGGCGGCAGTTTCACAGATCGCACCCCCCAGGGATGGCGAGGTCTCATTTGAATCTGCCCGTGGCGTCACTGTGCTGGGCACCCCAGCAGGCCTCGAAAATGGCGACGATTTCACAGATCGCAGCCCCCCCAGGGATGGCGAGGTCTAATTTGAATTTGCGCGGGGCCCTCACTGTGCTGGGCCCCCCAGCAGGCCTCGAAAATGGCGGCAGTTTCACAGATCGCAGCCCCCCCAGGGATGGCGAGGTCTCATTTGAATCCGCGCGTGGCCCTCACTGTGCTGGGCCCCCCAGCAGGCCTCGAAAATGGCGACAATTTCACAGATCGCACCCCCCCCAGGGATGGCGAGGTCTAGTTTGAATCTGCGCGTGGCCCTCACTGCGCTGGGCCCCCCAGCAGGCTTCGAAAGTGGCGACAATTTCGCAGATCGCAGCCCCCCAGGGATGGCGAGGTCTTATTTGAATCCGCGCGTAGCCTTCACTGTGCTGGGCCCCCCAGCAGGCCTCGAAAATGGCGACAGTTTTACAAATCGCAGCCCCCCAGGGATGGCGAGGTCTCATTTGAATCCGCGCGTGGCCCTCACTGTGCTGGGCCCCCAGCAACCACAAAGTGGCGACATTTCACATATCGCATGCCCCCCCGCAGGCACAAGACATGATGAGGCAGGGAGGGAGGGGGGAGGAGGAAGGAAGGAAGGAGGGAAACCACACTGCACTATTCAAAACGAATAATTACCCATCCGAGGAGGTGTGGGAATTGGGTTTGTACACTGAACGCGGTTTGGATCGCGGGTGGGCCGCGGATTCTCCACCGGGAACGAATGCAAAAGATGCCCGCCGCATGCGCCGAATAATGTGGTTTGTGCCCTGAACGGTTGGTCGCGGTGGGCCGCGGCTCTCCACCTGAAACGCATGCAAAAGATGCCCGCCGCAGCGCCGAAAAATGTGGTTTTTATACCCTGAAAATGGTTGGGTCGCGGTTCTGGTCGCGAGTTGTCACCGGGTGGGGTCGCGGGCTCCCCACCGAAGGAATGTAAAAAAAAGCCCGCAACACGCAGGCCCCGAAAATGTGGTTTTACCTTGATCGTGTTTGGATCGCGGGTGGGTCGCGGGAGGGTCGCGGTGGGTCGCGGGGTGGTCCGCGAGGTGGGTCGCGGGTGGGTCGCGGGGTGGGTCGTGGGGTGGGTCGCGGGGTGGGTCGATGGTGGGTCGCGGGTGGGTCGCGGGTGGGTCGCTGGGTGGGTCGCGGGGTGGGTCGCGGGGTGGGTCGCGGGTGGGTCGCGGGTGGGTCGCGGGTGGGTCGCGGGGTGGGTCGCGGGGTGAGTCGCGGGTGGGTCGCGGGGCGGGTTGCTGGTGGGACGACGACAACAAACAACAACAAACAACAACGAGAATCCGTACCGCGGAATTCCACTTCAGCCACGCACCCAGGGACAGTGAATGACCGTTCGGCCCCCTCACTCTGACCACGACTCAAGGGGTTTGCTGAGCCGCACGCCCCCACAGCAGTTGAAGTCGGCTGCTCTGGCAGCGCCCAGGTCGGTCAGCATGTGCTCTCCGCTTGAGGCGGGTACGTGAGGTGGCATCATTCTTTGCTGGTGCGCTCGTCATTTCCTCTGTCTCACGTTGCAGCTCCTGGGAGATTGAACTGAGCATTGGCTTTGAAATATGTTTGACCGAAGTCCAGCTTAAATGGGCCTGACCCCGCCCCATCCATCCTGCCTAATCTGGCCGAGTCGGGCTCAATGGTGGGCCCCATCTGGATGAGTCTGGATTGACAGCCCCTTCGATCGGGCTCAAATAGACCTTGACCATTCCCACGAAGACCTCCTACAGGGTCCCGCTTGAATAAGGAACACGTGCTTTTTAAAAGGGGCTCGGTCGTTCATTTGGTTTGCATGCGCTCCGCTACCTTTTGGCGGCGAGCCACCCTGGTGTTCCTTCGGGCTTCGTAGACCTACTTGGAAATAAATGGGCTTCGTTCCTAATTTATCGTTCCTTAGGTTCGGCCGAATACTGTATGAGCTGTCTCCTAAGCATAAAAGATCGGCGCCGCTACTCCACGGACTCTCTCCCCCGGGTGGCGACCCGAGCAACATTATTTCGAGGATATCATGATTCCGACCGTGGCGAAGAGAGGCGGGCAGCGGTATCGGCCTATATGTTGTTCTTCCGTGAACTGTTTTTCCCCAATCAGTGCTTGCACTGGAAGGGGTCCTAGCGGAAGTTGAAAGATTTGGCGAAAATTTCCCGCCGATTTTGGCAGCTGGCTAGGTTCCCGAGTTCCTGGTTCCAGGCTCCCGGGTTCCCAGTTATTAGTTCCGGGCCGATTTCGGTGGGTTCTGGGTTCCCGGGCTCTCGGGTTCCCGGTCGATCTTCTCAGCGAAAACCATCCATTGATTGAGGTTTTCTTTTGGTGTCATTTTTTCCAGTCTTACCGATGTATGAGATCGAGGTCGGCTTGGGGAGGGTAGCCTAATGTTCTTCGTGTTTGCTGCATGTTCTTGTGCATCCTGGGGGAGGGTACCCTCGGATGTTCTGTGTGTTTTGGCCGGCGGAGGGTCTGGTGCTCTTGAAGGGTGTTGTTTCAAGCAGTGGCGAAGCGTTTTGGCTCGCCTATAGCCCTACCAAACAATGTTCTAATGGCGAAGCGTTTTGGCTCGCCTATAGCCCTACCAAACAATGTTCTAAGAAACCTTTTCTGCTTTCCACGAAACGTTCTTAGAAACTGTATGGCGGAGTCTGCCTTGTTTGAACACATCGGGTTTATGTTCTAAGAACATTGTTTTTGTTTTTCGAACATTTTTGGGTCCTAAGAACATTCCGTGGTAGGACTATAGGACTGCCGGCACGGTCGGTCCCTGCTCAATTGTTGTGTCCTGGGTCCGACTGTGCCTCCTCCTCTTGGTGGTACTGCCCGTAACTATGCAGGCTCTGGCTTGCCAGTGGTGCGCAGGTGCTCAAGTCGTTAGGGGGGACGTCGTTGCATAGCCGAGTGGGCGTATCCAGCATCTCAGCCGAGAAGAAATTTCCCTCACCCCACCCTCCTCCCTCCTCTTCTCTTAGCCACGGATTCTGCCTGGTTGTTCCTTACAGGGACAGGCCCCGCAGCAGTGGGGCCCCGCGGGTATAGGCTCTTCGCGCCGTTCGGGTGCCCGATAAAGTTCAACGGCGTAAAGGCGGGATGGGTGAGCGGGCGATCATGGACAGGGAGGAGGAGGAGGGGCGAGGTGAACAGAGGGGGGATGGTCGGAGGGGATGCGGGAGGAGAAGGAACAGGAACAGGAACAGGAAGGACAGAGGGGGGCTCGTCCGGAAACAATTTAAACAAGAAAACAAGACAGCGGAACAGTTACATACGGAAGTTGGAAGAGGAAGCGGATGGAACAGGACGAGGAGGATCATGAGTGTGAGATGATGATGTTGATGATGATGTTGATGATGATGGTATTGATGATATTGGTGATGATGACGATGCTGCTGCTGATGATGGTGATGTGGAGGAGGAGGATGAGGATGAGGAGGAGAGGAAAGATGAGGAATACTAGGAGAAGGTTATGATGCTGCTGCTGATGATGCTGATGATGCTGACGACCATGACGATGATAACGATGCTGCTGATGCTGCTGATGATGCTGATGATGCTGATCATGATGATGCCGATGCCGACGAAATGATGATGATGATGATGATGATGATGATGATGATGATGATGATGATGATGATGATGATGATGATGATGATGATGATGATGATGATGAGTATGATGATGCTGCTGATGATGATGCTGATGTTGATGATGGTGATGGTGATTGTGATGAGGATGATGATCTGGATGCGGATGATGATGATGATGATGATGATGATGATGATGATGATGATGATGATGATGATGATGATGATGATGATGATGATGATGCTGATGCTGAATGCTGATGCTGATGCTGATGCTGATGCTGATGATATAGCTGATGATGACGATGATGATGATGATGATGAAGATGATGATGATGATGATGATGATGATGATGATGATGATGATGATGATGATGATGATGATGATGATGATGATGATGATGATGTTAGAAGGAGCGCGTTCTGTGGTCGCTTGGAGGGGGGGGTGGAACCAGAGACCCCCCCCCTGGATGGAGGGGGGGGGATTTCCACCCCCCCCCCCCTCTCGTGACGGAGGGGGGGGGTTCGAACACCCCCCCCCATCCCTCCCCTCCTCTATTTCTCTTCTCTTCCTCTTCTCGTGCCCACGCTTGCGTCGGCGGCGGCTGGCAGCGGCGGCGGCGACGACGACTTCTTTTTCTGGGCCGGCGCTGGCGCCTACGGCGGCGGGTGGCGGCGGTAGGGAGCAGTCGACGAGGACGACTGCGACGACGACGACGACGACGCTCCGCCACCGTGCCTTGGCTTTGGGTCAGAGTCCTAATGGATGCCTCTTGGGGTCTAGTCGGAGGGCTCTCGGGGGCCTCTGAAGGGCATTTGTGCAGCCTCCTGGGCGCCTCTTGGGCGTCTTTTGGGGCCTCTCTGGGGTAGTGGTGGTGGTGGTGGTGGTGGGCTGTGGTGGTCGTGGTGGTGGTGGTGGTGGTGGTTGTGGCGGTGGTGGTGGTGATGGTGGTGGTGGTGGTGTGCTCGGTGGTGGTGGCGGTTGTGGTGGTCGTTGACGTGGTTGTGGTGGCAGGTTGTGGTGGTGGCGGTTGTGGTGGCGGTGGTGGTGGTGGTGGTGGTTGTGGTGGTGGTGGCGAGGTGGTGGTTAGGTGGTGGTGTGTTGGTGGTTTGTGGTGGTGGTGGTGGTGGTGGTGGGGTCGTGCGCTGGTAGCGGCGCTGGTGGTGGTGGTGGGTGATGGGTGGTGGGTGGTAGTGGTGGTGGTGCGGTGGTGGTGGTGTGGTGGTTGTGGTGGTGGTGGTGGTGGCGGTGTTGGTGGGTTGTGGGGGGGTGGTTGTGGTGGTGGTGGTGGTGGTTGCGGTGGTGGTCGTGGAGTGGTGCGTGGTGGTGGTGGTGGCGTGGTGGTGGTGGGTGGTGGTGGTTGTTTGTGGTGGTGGTGGTGGTGCTGCTGCTGGTAGTGGTGATGGTTGTGGTGTGTGGTGGTGGTGGTGGTGGTGTGGTGTTGTTTGGTGGTGGTGAGTTGTGGTGGTTGTGGTTGTGGTGGTGGTGGTGGTGGTGGCTGTGGTGGTGGTGGTGGTTGTGTGCTGGGTTGGTGATGGTGGTGGTGGCGGGTTGAGATGGTGGTGGTGGTGGTGTTAGTGGTGGTTGCGGTGGTGGCGGTGGTGGCGTGGTAGTCTTGGGTGCTGGCGGTGGTTCTGGTGGTGGTGGCCTGTGGTGTTGGTGGTGGTGGTGCTGCTGCTGCTGGTAGCGGCGCTGGTGGTGGTGGTGGGTGGGTGGTGGTGGTGGTGTTTGTGGTGGTTGTGATGGTGGTGGTGTGGTGGTGGTGGTGGGTTGATGGTTGTGGTTGTGGCGGTGTTGCTGGTGGTGTTGGTAACGGTGTGGTGATGTGTGGTGATGGTGGTGGTAATGGTGTGATGGTGGTGGTGCCCTCTCTGGTAATCGTCGCTGCGTCCCCGCCGTCGGCGCTGCTGGCCGCCGCCAGCGCCAGCGCGTGCGCTGGCGCGGGGGGGGGGGGGGGGGTGGACCCCCCCCCACTTTAAGGGTAGCTCTTTGAGAGATGTTATAGTATCGGGAGCATAGCTCGCGCGCCGTTGCCTTTGGCTCAAGGCACGCGCGCCCTATTTGCCCGGACACCGCGAGTGTTCGCTATGTGCTGGAAAGATCATTACATCGATCTTATCCTATCTTATCCGTCCATCCCTCTTACTGAACAGCCTCAGTACGATACCGGACGCTATTTGCCATCCGCTTCCCATGGAATCGGATGCTATTTGAGTTACCAGGCTCACTTTCGACTTGGTAGCGGAGCTGGCCGCACTCTCGTGTGGTCAGCTCTTGCTCTTCTTAGCCTCATACTCTTCGGCACGATCTTCGTGACCACCTACCACCCTGCGCTATCACTCCCAGTACGTTTACGAGGATGTATCCAAGAGCAAGAAGCGACACGAGAGGTACGACGTCTAGACAATGATATTGGTACCATATACGCTTCATCATTGCGCTACTACCAAACGCTCGGCAACGAGCCAAAAGCGCAATACCTGAAGCATGGGCGGAGAGATCCGCCAGATAGAGCGCCTCGAAGACTCGACAAGGCGCTACCCCAGCGCGGCAACGCGCCTAATAACCACCCCTATCTACACAGCCTTGGGCTGGTTATCTTCGCTATCATATGGTTCGCGCTGGGGGCAGCAATCGGACACATGCGTCGTGGAGACAACAGCACCGATGGGCAAACACATGGCCATATTGGGACCCTCAAGGCAACGTACCTTTCCGCGAGTACGTTTATGAGGTCAACGCATGGCTCAACGTCACAAGCGGACGCATGACGCCACAGGCCCAAGCGGCCGCCATACAACGCGGCCTGGGTGGCCTAGCGAGGACACTCGCCATGAGGGTACCGCCTGACATCATAAATTATGGTGCTGACATCGATGGGGTCCACACCGACCCAGTGACCTACATCATGTTCCTCCTAAGCATGAAGTTCGAGCGCCTGGAAGATGAGCGCCAGCTCACTTCCGGCACACAACTCATCGACTTCCACGTGCCTCACGGGGAACGAATCGATGTCACCCTTACCCGATTCGAAATGGCCCGACTTGAGGCACAGTCGGTGGGATTTGACCTTCCCAACTTCCAACTACTAACCACGATCCTGTTCCGCGCCTTAGGCGTCGGCAACCAGCGAGCCATGCAACTCTTACAGCCACTCAATCACCAAATGCCCCGAACACAACAACAGTATGATGAGTTGCTGGAGAGGATGCGTTCGATAGGCCACCTATCTGAACGGTCTCCTGGTAATATAGGATCTGTGTTTGGAAGGGGAAGGGGATCTGGTAGTGGAAATTTCTACACTACCTTGACTACTGAAGCCCAGCCTGGAACGGGCCCTCAAGCATATGGGCCGATGATCCTGGAGAATCCACTGCTCTACTAGCAGGAGATCGATCACAACCAAGCTGGGCAACCAGCCCTCCTTCTAGAGAACCACAACCACACCGTTCCTTATGGGGTGAATCAAACCCCCTAACCGACGGTGTATCCACCTACTTGGGAGACGAGGATTTCGACTCCGGCACCGACACAGATACTATATCATCAGACGGTGTTGAAGCTTTAGATTGGTCAGATATTATGAATATGGATAATGACAATCAGCGTGCTGAACATTTGTTCTGGTTATTACAACAGGCCAAACGGAGGTGGAGGAGGTTCACACGAAAACCAGTGCGTCGTGTTAGGAGGAGGATACGGAGGAGTTTTAAGGGAAAAGGTAAAGGTAAACGAGGTCGTCGGAGGTTGAACGGACGAGGCATCACGGCATTTCTCCAGAGGCTCTCAGATGAACAACATGATGAGATATTCTTTGGGGGAAAGGGCCGTGGCAAGGGCCGTAGAGAGACCTCAGGAAAAGGCAAGGGTAGGCGGGGGAACCCGCGAGGTAGAGACGGCCAGGTTCTTAAATGCCATGAATGCGACAGTACCGACCATCTTGTGCGAGATTGTCCAGCGAAGGGAAATGGAAAGGGCAGGTCGACCGAAGTCCATTTTGGCTCAAGTGAACCATTCATCGAATATCTGAGCCTCCAGGATTTTGAGGCCATGGAACAGATATTTTACACTTGGGTCAGCTGCATGGACAACGTCGACGAACTCGAGGCGTATGGTCATGGATTGTACGCGTACTACCTCGAGTACGTCCGCCGGTTCGTTATTGGCAACAACGAGCTTACTCCCGTGGATCACGGTACGCTGGGAAACCAGCCTCTTTCTTTCTTCGACTGGATGTTCGGGAACCCAGGCAACATCATGGCTTACGAAAGCAGTGACGAGGACATCACTGTGGAGGCCTCGCCTTCCGAGGTTGAACGCAACCTCCATACTCCACCTGAACTCCCGCCTGGAAACAGGCCTACCTTGATGGGAGACTATCCCCAAACTGATGAAGACCTAATATATATATATATATATGGAGTCTCAGGCGTTCGTTCAAGCTTTCATTGCAGGTGAACCAGAAATCCCATTTGTACCCCCTGGTTCGCTTGCTCCAGGCGAATACGGACCACGTACTCTCCTGCAAACCCTCATGAGGATGCATGAGATACTTATCATCGCTTATCCCGAGAGTCAAGAGAACATCGAAGCTGACATCATGATGCTGCAGGATACCGACGCCTGCGGTAGCTCGGAGTTGCTGTTGGCAGCTCTGACTCTCATCGACAGCGTGCATCCTGAGGACGTGCAGAGACACCTGGTATACTCCCGCGGTAGATGGCGCAATGCTCTGGAAATGGCTATCTCCATGCGCGGTCATGATCTTCCTCCGCCAGGATGGGGTCTCCAGGCGGTGGGACTGTGGCCAAACCATACGGCCATGCGCAACATTGCCGGGCAGCCTGTGCTCGGCAACGAGCCTGAGCCGACAACCGCGCCGCCTACCCCAGGACAGCCGAGCGACGCACAGGCGCCGGCTATGCAGGGAAACCTGCCTGTCCCAGCTGCGCCAATGGCCAGCATCATTGGTAGTTCTACATCAGAAGAAGAAGAAGGCGATGGTTGCGGGCTAGGTGAGGATGAAGTTACAGTCCTCATGATGGAAGTCAATGGTGAGGAAGAGGTTGACTTTGATCCTGACGAGCCTGAAGCACCATCGCCATCGGCACAAGCGCCATTTGAGCCGAGCTCCAGCCAGCAGGGAAACCTGCCTCTATTGGCCGATCCACCTGGGGTCGCACAGGAGCCTCCGCAGGCGCCTCCGCCGGCTACCGCTCAGGCTGCTTCGGCAGCCTATTCTGATGAGAACGCTGGTAGGTCCCGTTCCCATGCGCGTGTCAGAGGAGAGCCACATCCACAGGCTCGGCTTCCTCGTGAGTGGAGGCAGGCTGGCCCGGAAGAACACGCTCTCAGGCGAGGTGGCCAGCTGCTTCCGTATAATGACCCAAGACGCCGAAAAGGGGAACACTCGGCCTTCGGCAAGGGCAACCCTGCCTATAGGGGCGCTGAGGGCAAGGCCATCCGCGGAGGCTATCAGCTTGCAACAAACGTCCGCCGCCTTGAAATTGAAGAAGTGCGGACCCAGCTGCGAAATATCATCGCGGCTCGCAAGCAGTATAGGCCTCAAGCAGCTTGCGGACCTTGCTCCGAGCCGTTCCAGAACCACAGGCCGGGATGCCCCGTTGGCAACAATGAAGGTCTGAGCCCAAACAAGGGCAAAACCCCCCATAAAGAGGGCCATCCGCCACTTATCCCGATGACACAGGACGAGATCGCCGAAGTGAATCGTCGTCTCGGGATCCTGGGCCACTTAGATCCGAAACCGGAAGAGGAGAAGTCTACCCCGGTTCCAAGGGGACTGGTGCCCATGACCCAGGAAGAAAAAGACGCGCTCTTTAATCTTCCTGGATTGCGAGGAAACTCGCCCGGCGTTTCTAGTCAGTCCCAACAACCAGAACTGACATCCAAGGATGAACAGAAGGCCCAACGTGTGGCGGAGGACGAGGAACGCATGCGGATAGCAGACGAACGCGCACGCGAGGCAACTCGCAAGATGTTGGAGGATTCCAACAAGATTTACATGAAGGGGGCTAGGAACCCCCCGCTCCCACTACTTTCGAAGGCTAAGAGTGAAACCCCGGCACCGAAGTCGTCTTCGGAGGTGAAACCGAAGGCGCGCTCTCAGGATCCTGGGCCAGATGTGCAGATGGAGGCGCCTCGCTCTGCAACTCCGAGACCGCCGATTGGCGCAACTCCTGCACGAGCGTCTGAGCCCAAGCAGCAACCTCAGGGCCCTATGGAGGAACGGAGACGCCCGCCTAGTCGCAGCAGCTCCATTGCTAAAAGGGCGGCAGCTTTCGAGCGCACCGGGCATGCCCCTGCGCCAGCTTCGCCCGTGGCGGCCCGTTCCAAAAGGTCCGACGAAGGTGCCGTGTCTAGGGGTACCTGGGTGCCAACGATTAGGGGCAGCGCCAGTCGCGGATCACCGCGGGGAAACCCGCCAGGCGCTGCCGCTGCAGCTTCCTCCTCTTCAGGAGCCGCAGCCTCTTCAGCGACAGAGGCTCCTATGCGGGGAAACCCGCCCGTGGATCAGCTGCACCACCCAGGGGGCACGTCCTTCACCAGTGGGACTCCGAGTGTGATCAGGGATAGACTTGCTCTGCGGAAGCTCCCACCGATGCGCTCGGTGGATGAGGCATTCATGAAGAAATGCAGGCAAGCTAACATCCTTCCTACATCCAATCACACTCTCAAACAGCTGAGTAAAGCTCTCAGCAGGATATGCAGACATGCGCCAGACAAACCACACAATCCTGTGTGGTACCTGGACTCCTTCGATGATCATGATGGCTGGGTTAACCTCGTGGAGCTCGTGACGGAGTATCCGTGGAACACAGGAAAATCGATACACTATGGGTATAATCCAAGATATGACGAGGCCAAAGTCATCAATGAGCACCTATATGCTCGCACGGTTGACCAACTGGCAGCCATCATGATGGAAGTTGTTCATGTCCGTGAACCAGATGGAGAAGAAAAACAGCGCCTTCAGGTTAAGGTGTTAATGCGGGACTCCGGTGAGCCCGAGATCTTCATCCGCGCCTCTCAGGGGCATTCATGGACATTGAAAGCTCCATGGTCGCTGTACAACTATATTGTATTGTGCGACCAACCTGCCGGGAGACCGGCCCCGTACCCCGAAGTCGCCATGCATGGCACTCGGTGGCATGCCTTCGAAGGCATTATGTGGCACGGCTTGTCCTGTAGACCTGAGCACAACACGAAGAAACAGGGGACAGGCCGGTCGCACATCCACTTCGCGCCGACGGTCCGCCGTCGTGCCGTGAACAGTGGGTGGGACCCAGACTCAGACATCATCATATTCGTAGATTGGCACAAGGCCATGCAAGATGGTATGAAGTTCTGTTGGTCCGATAACGGAGTCCTCTTGTCCGAGGGAAACAACGGTATCATCGAAACGTACTACATTTCCCATGTAGAGGACCTGGCCACGGGGAAGCACTGGCGTAATCCAGAGTATCTGGGGAATCGCCGGGCGCGAGTCCCCATTTCCGTGATGTCTGCCCCTGACAGGTGGGCTGACGTTGGCAGTGCCAGCGTCAAATACCAATGGTCCCGAGACCAAGAGGGCGTCGACCCTCCCATGGTCTACCTCCACAGGGAGGTTGGGGACCACTACAGTCCCACCAAGCTGGGGAACCAGCCTGAGGTCCACCAGATCTTCATGATCACCGAGAGTGAGGCCGGGAGCGCGGCTCCAAGCCGTGCCCCAAGCCAAGGGTTTAGTGCCGTGTCTTGGCAGGCCATCAGCACCTCGGACTTGGACCAGATAGCGGCCGCTCTGAACCCTGAACAGGTGGAGCAACTGGCGGATAGGTTATATCAGCAGGACCCCTGGGCTGCAGGCCAGGGAGCAATGTCCACCATGGCGACGCGAAATCGTCAGGCCATGCAGGGAAACCTGCCTATAAACGGACTCAGAGCTGAGATGCCTGAGCCGCGGGGAGACCCGCAGACGTTCGGCCGCATCTTTGGAGAGCCTGCTCGATTTGAGCAGATGCATGGAAGCCCCTCGCAGAGCATGCACACACCGAGGGGCATGACTCCAATGGCTACACCACCTGCACAGTCTCCGTTCGGGACTCCTGGCCGCCCTGCCACAAACGGCACCCTCATGGAGAGGATTGCTGCGGCTAGGGCTGAGCAGGGTACAGCTCTCCTGAACATGATGCCGCCCGGCGCTCCAACGAGTCAGCAGGGAAACCTGCCCGGCACCCCAAGCCATCATCGGCCGTTTGCTGGACAAACCACAGTAGCTGGTGTGCCTGATGACTACCGTGCAAGAGTGGCGGCCGCTGTGCAGCAGGTGCAGAGCCATAATCTGCCTCACCCAAGTGGGCAGAGGTGGAGGCCGGCCTGGTCCTGGGAGCCTGAGGGTCCCAACCCAAGGGATCCTGCTCGGCAACGAGCCTTCATCCCAGCGTTCAATGCTCACCCGAGCATGGCCCAGGGCCAGAGGCCACCGCCAGCGCACATGAATCCGCCATTGCACCCTGATGGGTCCAGAGTTCCGGACAAGTTTGTTCGCGAATTGGCGGATCAGCTCCACAGCCTCGCTAACGTGCGCTGCAGTGACCAATCTATGTATCCTCACATGGCCTTCATGCCTTCACCGACGACGCCAGATGTGGCCGTCCAGCCCACTGCCCATTCGATATCGTCTGGCAGCAGGGGCGTGCCTGATTATACCAGGCAGACATACCACACTCAACAGGCATGCTTCAGGCGAAGGCAGGCCGTGCAGAGCGTGCGAGATCATTCACGTGCAGCTGCACTTGAGGTTGTGAGAAACAGAGGCCCACCTTTGCGAGGAAACTCGCCCGCTGTGACCCCTACCACCTCCGTGCCAAATGCCGGAGTGCCGGAGGTGCTTGATCCAACAGGGACTCCCCCAGCTGCCTTCATGCCCTCCGAGACGGTATTGGAGAGACAGCGACGGGTATATCCCAGAGCAGCAGATGTAGAGGTTTTCGCTGGGATGGAAGATACCTGTGCGGTATGCCTCGAAGAGTTTCAGCCCAGGGAAAGTGTTTACCGTTTGAGGTGTAATCACTTGTTCCATGAAGGGTGCTGGAATCCAAATGTGGTGGGCCATGTCACAAATCAGCGTGAGGGAGATCCTCAGCAGCCACCATGTGCTATCTGCCGAGCACCTGGCATCATAGCGTCATCATTTCCTTGGACCGGCTCCTTCATTCAGACTCCTGAGCAAGCAGCGAGGGAGCTGCGGGAGTTGAGGAGCACGGTGGAGGAGATGACGGCCAGGATGCTAGATAGGCAGACAAGGACATCGACTTTTATTTTGTTCTTTTTTTTTTTTTTTTGCAGACAGCTCAGCCCCAACAGCGGGGAAACCTGCCAGAGGAGGTAAGGCCGCCGATGGAGACGGGATACTTCGATCAGCTTATCCCGATGACGGCGCCTCAGCAGGGAAACCTGCCTAATACTCCTCAGATGTCTCCCCAGAGTGGGGGTGGGGCTGAGATGGCACTGGACCCTGACCAGCTGCGTGAGTTGCGTGTTCGGCACTTCCAGGATCAGATTGATAATGCGCACACAACAATTTATGCTGGACGCCGACAATTCTGAGACTGAGAGTGCGTCGTTCGACCTCTCAGATTCCTCAGTGGCAACAGCAGCCACAGCAGCTAGGGCCGTCGACATCACAGCGACGAACGAGGAATTCGAGGAGTGGCTGCAATACAGGGATCACATCACGAATGAGGGGTTGCAGGACATTGCCCTTCACTCGTACCTGGCGCTGACGAGACGCACGACCCGCGAGCAGTATAAGAGCATACGTGATGAGTATGCCAACTGGCGGGAGGAGCGTGGCGATCATGCCCAGCACGTGTCGTACTGACAGCTAAGGTCTGTCCTGGAACGCATGGCGGATAAGCCGAGATGAACAGAAGCGTGCAGCGTGGGTATACCCGCAGGGTGTGCGATATGAGCTGCGGGGGAAAACGTCTATTACAGCTATGCAGTCTCGTGTCTTTTTCGGTGCACTGCTATGCATTCCGTGTAAGATATGTTCTTGGGGTGTGGGGAGGTTGATGTGGGGCGCGCTGGGTGGGAGGAGCGGGAGGGGGAGGTGGGGGGGGGGGCGGCGGCTGGGGGGCATGGTGTGTGGGGGGGTGTGAGGGGTGCGTTATGGGTCTGGGTTGTTTTTTTTGTTTTTTTTTTGTTTTGTGTTCTATTATTTTTTAGATATTTTTTTTTTTTTTCTTTATATTATTTTCTTCTTTTTTTTTTTTTTCTATTTCTTACTTTTTTTTTTTATTTATTTTTCCAGTTTTTTCTAAATTTCTTTTGTAATATCTACTTCTTACTAGCTCTGGAAATTCCATCCTCATCGATGTCGGCTCGAAGATCAATATCATGGGCGAAAACACGAGCCGCAAGTTCGTCCAGGCTGCTGAGACACATGGCCGTACTTGTGCGTTCGAGCCCCGCTCTCGTTTAAACATCAACGGAGTGGGAGAAGGGTCGGCCCCAGCGGATACCGTAGGCACATTCAGTATTGCCTGCGAGTACCAGGGGTCGACCCAGCTCGATTCATATAAGACGAACATGTGTCAGGCTGTGGTAAAGATCTGCCAGCCATCCTAGGCCTCGATAGTATGCAGGACAAACGCACGATCATCGTGCTTGAACGAGGCCAGGAGAAGCTGATATTCCCTGGAAAGGGGCAGGTCAAAATGGGGCCCCCCGAGGGCTCCAAGATCATGCCGACGACGAAGTTGCCGTCAGGGCATCTGTCGATCAGGTGTGATCGTTTCGGAGCTGCGGGGCAACCCGCCTCGAGCTCAAGCAGCACGTCATTCCAGACGGTGCTGACGGGCGAGCCGACCCCGGCGCAGGAGCGCGAGCAATTGCAGGGAAACCTGCCTCAGGGGTTGATGGAGACGCTCGCCAAGGCCACTATGCGAGGCGACAGCATCGACGATCTCGAAGCGTTCGATTGCTTTGTTGCCAGGACGCTGGCCCAGCATGGTGGAAGTGTACCCATGGACGCTGTGCGGTCCCGCCGGAAGATAGTGATGGGGTACACTAACCGTGAGCTGCAGACGGTCAGTGACGCTAGGTCCAAAGGCGTGCTGAAACAGCTGATGGATAATCCATCCATGCTGACAGCATTTGCGGAGCAATCCGCCTCTGAGGCCACGGCGCGCTGCAGTGCTGAGCTCCAGCATCTGAGGGAAGCCCAGATGCTGGCAGACATTGCAGGCACATCTTCTTTATCTTGAAGATGGCAGGGCGACGTCGCCCCCTCGTCGTCTTGCCTGTTGGCCGAAAAGCCGGGGGGTAACAAGGACAGCGGGGTAACCTGCCTTAGTAAGAGGGCTTTTGTCATTGAAGATACGAGAGAGGCTTGCGCCGACCTCCGCACCCGAGGTTATATCTGTGATCGTATTTCCCACAATGAGCTTATGACGAGCGTGGGCGCAGATTACCTGGGTGCGGTGATCAGTGGAGATTACACTCTCATATGGATTAGTACCCCGGGGGACTGGTATGCACGAACTCCAGGAAAGAGAGTTGCCCCACATTGGTCACGTATCCAGATCCTTTTGATAAAAGCCAGGAAACTCCGTATGAAAATCATAATATTTGGTCCCCCAGGATATGTTTGGAAGTTATCTCCAGTACGTGATACCCTGGAAGACCTTAAGTTGTCAGTAATACGGATGCGTCTGTGTCATTTCGGTATTCGGTTCAATATGCAAGACAGTACACCGAGTGGTACTTATATGCAGGTAGCGTCATCAATACCGATTAGCTCGAAGCTGTGGGCACGTACATGCAAACAGGCAATACCACAACATGTGTTGGATTGGTACGGCCATACAGTACGGCATGCTGAATGGCGAACTCAGACACGTACTACACTCATCCGTCATCTGAACGACAACATCCTGGGGAGCACCACCACGCACGGAAACGTGCCTGTATATTTAAACACTTATACACGTACGGACCGCAACATCCATCACTACGTGACGACCAACAAGGGAGGACCGAAATGGTCTGATGTTATCCGACGTGTAACGATTAACCTGGATACCAATGCGGTTATTCAGGATATCTCAGTTACCGATCAACCAACAGGGTATGATTGGCATGCACCACTACCTGCTGGGGTTGCCAACATCAGCACTCGGTTGTATTGGCAACCCGAGGAACCGGTCTTGCTCGGAAACGAGCCTACTCAATCACCACAGAAACCTCGACGCGTCATCTTAGATGACTGTTCTCTCCCCCTCCCGACTCTGGCGATTGACGCATGTACCCACTCAACCGCGACAATGGGCACACAGACCGGCGAACAAGATGAGCAAGTTTTACCCACAGAATCGCGTATCAAGCAGAAGGAAAGGCTCAAAGCCGAAAAGGAAGCAGGCATCAAGCCTCGCCGCATTAAAAGCACGTTGAAGACGGAAACGATGATTGCGGCGACGACTTGTCAGGACTCGGACAGGATCTTATGGCAACCTGGAGTACTGACGTCCCTATTGAGCTGATAAGCTCCGATGAGGACGATGACCTGTTCCTTACCCTCCCCACATCTATGCCCGACACACGCGCTAACATATACAGCATAGTTGCTACACTATGTTATGGTCATAACAACTGCGTGGATATGTTGGAGCTTTGTGGCGGTGAAGGGGGTATCTCAGAGCTTGCCTTCTCAAGGGGACTCTCCTCAGGAGGCAACCTAGACAAGACTACATATGTCGACCTGGGAGACCCCTCGGTGCAGCGGGTTATAGATCACTACTTCGCTATATGCTACGTACGAGTTGCCATGCTACAACCCAGTTGCCGCACCGCAGGACCACCATCCTACTACAACTACAAAGTCAATCACAACACTTGGGAACAGCACCACAAAGAAGATTTACCACACATAACCTATTGTGGTAAAATTGCTGTAACCCAAGATGACGCTCGGAGGTGGTTTATACGCGAACAACCTACAGGAACATGGGTGGATGATATTTCCCCATGGAAGAAACTTGCCAACCGACCACACATTACAACCGTACGCATTGATCAATGTGCTACGGGACTCAAAGATACGGCTGGTGACTAGATTAAGAAACCGACAAATATCACCAGCAGCGACGAGACGATTCTTAAACCCTTTGAGCGACTCAAACGCAACGGTCAGCACGTGCACGCACAACCGTGCAATAAAGAGCTTTCACTGGCACAAAAATACACTCGACGACTGCAGTCTGCCTTCGTGGAAGCCGTCTATCTGGCGAAAGCCATTGATACTACGCGCGGAAACGCGCCTATAAGTACCGCACATGCTTACCCTGCAGACCTTCCCGATCAAGCTGAACCAGGCGAAGGTATGAGACGCATCGGTGATCGTATCATCCCAAAGGTGGCTACCTGCCCGGCATGCATCGACAACGTCCGAAAGGACAGTCCTAGCCATAACAGAGACCCTACGCAGTGCAAATATCATGATTCCATCTCTGTATATTGGCCATGTCCAGCATGTCAGAGGGATCTTACGAGAAGCAAGGGTGTTAAGAACCACCTCGATACCGAACCTGGTAAATGTCGTTTTGCTGAACCATTTAAACTTCCAGACGATCACGACCCCGAAGGCAAAACCGTGCCAGCTTGGTGGAAACCCTTACCTAAACCTGGTGAGGGCCAAGCTTCAGCTTCAGGTGGCCGCCAGGGCGCACGCGCCAGGCCACAACGACCACGATCCTTCGGTAACGTCGATCCGACATCTGGTGCCAGCAGTTACGACATGCTACGAGACGCCCCCGAGCGTGGAAACACGCCTTCCGCGTCCTCTAGCGAAGCGCCACAGGTAGCGGCCCGTCGCGGCCGCCTACAAGGCGTACCACCACCTCCAGATGCAGTCAATGCAGGGGACCAACTACGGAGAGCTACAAGGAACCCTCTTGCCTCTACCGGCTATGGGGCTCCACGACTACCCGACTGGACGAGATCCGACATCCAACGCAGTCTACAAAGTCTCCGTAGTCACGAACCTCATGTCGTAAAAAAGGAATTCCGAAAACTGCATCTGCGATGGCATCATGCGAAGGAACCGAAGATGAGGCTAATCCTCGACAAAGTGGGGCTGGATAGCGTTCGACTGAACATGATCAAGGAAGTTTGCGACACCTGTCGAGAATGCAGAGCATGGGGACGTCCAGGAAACTCAACACTACCCTCGGTGAGCCTTCCCGGTAACTGGCTCGACGAAGGCGAAATGGACCTCATGTTCTACAAGAAACGGGCCATATTTCACATTATGGATCGTTGTATTCGCCTGGCAGCAGGCCTAGAAATTTCCGACAGAGAACGTGACGCTATCTTTGACGCCTACCACTACTGCTGGATTGCCTATCACGGACCCTTCAAAGTCTTATACTCAGACGGAGAAGGCGCCCTGAACAATGATGCCGCTAAAGCCATGATGGCCAATAAGGGCACGGAACTTCGTATCCGAGCACCTGGCCAACACGCGACTTCAATTGAGTCACGAAACGGCATTCTCAGAGGCGTCCTCCACATGATTGAGGAAGAGCTGAATAGACACAACATCCCTGTTGGATTCACTAGAGTATTGGCAGAAGGTATCTTCGTTACCAATGCCTTTACGTTTTACAACGGAGTATCGCCATACCAAGCACACACAGGACGTCAGCCCTCCTTTCTTCCTGACCGCGACACCCTTGACTTTCCCAAGGGACCCGAGACATCAGGACGCGAACGAGAACGTCGTGTGAGGGAAGTTAGCCTAGAAGCCATAACTCAAGCCACTGCTGTGGCCAAGACAAATCGTGCTCTTAGGGCTAAAACGGCTCCTGATGGTGCTCGCCTTTACTCTGCAGGGGATCTGGTAGACTACCATCGACCCACTGCCACTAAGGACGATCATGGAGGCTGGAATGGCCCATTCCCGGTGATCCGTAATGTGCCTGAAAGAGGACATATTGTTGTCAAGGCAGGATCTCGTGAGGTAATTGTGATGTATCCTGATGCTCGTCACACTCTATACATTGAATGTCTCCTCACACGGGAACTTGGCATGGATAATATGGCCATGCAAACCGTCCTTACATATGTGGCACACCTCGGCGCAGGGAAACCTGCCAAAGTTTTCGGCTATATCCCCGATTACAAGGGAAACCTCAATCTTTCAGACGACAGCAAGTTTCACCCGCGCGTACATCTAGCACTACAGTATCTCGTACGAAACTACTTCCGAGTAGAACATGTAGTAGCAGTTAGATTGGCCAAAAGTGTGTCAAGCCTACCTGCAGTAAAGTACGCCGCCGGGTCAACGCTGATCCACTATGACAACGATATCAGCCCGGCTTTCCACTACTACGAGTGTGTGGGCACCGGCCTAAACATTTCTCAGATCACTAGTAGCACTCATTCCAGATTCATTCAATGCTTGACGTCACGTGTCCCTTCCTTAGGATTTCACGACGACCTAGCTAAATATCAGCACTCAAGCAACACGTCTGGAGAACACGATTCGCCTGGAAACAGGCTTCCTCCAGACACGTGGCACTTTAGCATCCCGAGGAAGAGCCGCTGTCTGACATTCGAAGAGGAAATGAAGGAAAACAAAAAAAATCGAGCTATGGATGCTGGAAGAGTGACAACAGCGACGAATGGACCTTCATCCGTACACGACACCGACGATGATCGCGACTCGTCCCAACAACCAGGCGCCCGACAAGGGTTGTGGTTTTCACATCGTGGACGAAAAATAGCATAATCATCGAACAGCTCAAACGAGCTGAACCACGAGTTCCTGTCTAGGCCCGCTCGCTGCTCAAACCACACCTGACAAGAGCACTTCTCTGACAGTGAATGAATATGCTCCCTTAAGTGGATTAGGGTACATCAGAAATGTCAAATATAGTGTTGGATCAGACTCAACTTGCACAGCTCGATACCGATATGGTCGCAACGATGAGAGTATATGTATCCTCTGCTGCTAAACGTGCTGTGGTTGTCAAAGAAGATGATCTACTGACCAAAGCCGACATAGCAGCACATCCAAAGGAGGTTAGTGAAGCTTTGTATACTGAGCTCAAAATCTGGATTGACAACCGATGCTTTGAGATGTATGATTTATCCAAAGCTTCCAACATCATGACATCCAGGTACGTATACAAGTGGAAGTTTGTAAAGGTGGGCACCGAGAACGTTAAAACCATTCGTCTCAGACTTGTCCTTCGCGGATTTACGGATACTGAGGCTTTCGATGTGGAAACACTCTCGGGAACCGCCCGAAGGCAGTCCCAAAGACTCCTGGCAAGTGAGGCGGCACGCCATCCAGAGTGGATCTTAGCATCCATGGATATCGACAAGGCGTTCCTCAAGGGTTTGACCTATGAGGAACTTGCCCATGCCACAGGCGAGGAAACTCGCATGGTCTGCTTCACTCTTCCACCGGGAAGTGCCCAGGTACTTCGTGCACTACCCGGCTTCTCATCCTATGACGAAAGCCGACGCTGCCTCAGATGCCTCAAACCAGGAACGGGCACAAAGGATGCTCCAAGAGTGTTCTCTCTCAAACTTCTTCACGACCACACGAGCTATGGGTCTTACACCGACCAGTTATGACGCTGAATTTGAATTCAGCCAAGATCTGCTAACGGCAAAACATGTCGATGATATTAACATGACTGGCCTAGAGAAAAAGATATACGACTACGTACAGCGCGTCGAAAAGGTGTTTGGCAAATGCAAGCTAAACAAACACACATATACGAACTGCGCCGTTCGCTACACTAAGAATGATCAAGGGGATGCGATTATGGATCAGGACGAGCATATCAAACAACTACGTCCTATCACACACCCAGAACTTACAGGAGCGGCGGCCGATGCCAAAGCCACGAAACTCATTACCGACATGTTCGTCAGCTTGCGAGGAGCCCTCGCCTATGCCCTTCTTACTCAAATCTGGCTTATGGTATACGTGGTCTCTCTCCAGAAAATCCAAGAGCCCACCAATCTGCAAGTCAGACGCCTGAATGCTGTGACGCGAAAGCTGATCAGCAGCCCGAAACGCATCACCTTTCCTTGGATGAAGCCGACGAATGAAGTTAACATCCACAGCGATTCGGGGTATCGGAAGCTTACCGGGGAGGAGGAGGATGAGACCAAGGGCTACGGCATACGCGGGGCGAATGTACTACGGCGAGGAAACTCGCCTCAAGGCAAGTCCGTCGTTCACCTGTGTGACTGACTATGCAAATCACACCGACTGCAGGTGAGGTCCAGCTATGCTGCGGAGGCACTCGCAGCGGCGCATAACCTCGATGAGTGTTACCCTACGCTCATCACTTTCCACCGGCTCAAGGCAGGAGCTCTAACTCCACGACAACTACGAGCTATGCGTGAAGTTGGAGGCCTAGCCATCAAAGTATCTCTCACCATAGACGCTGAGTCCGTTTATAAATCGTCATCAAGCAAGGATCTTAAGATACCGACAGAGCGGACTCTGCTTGGACACATCAGTTGGATACGTGAGCTCATGGATATAGGTATAGTACATAACGTGCAGTGGTGTGATACTAGGGATATGACCGCAGACGGGCGTACAAAGGGAAGCATCGATCGGGAGCTGCTTCTGGAAGTGATGTCAGGCACTCAGTCATTCAAGTATGACGTGAAGCAGTTTGTCCCCTTTCGGGGTCCCGGGGACAGAGACAAACCCAAGTCTAATCAATTTTAGTCTGTCCTTGTTGCCCCCGCGGTCCAATTTGCCAGCATGGGCGCCTACCATAGAGGCGCCCTTCTAGTTGCTCGGAAACGAGCCTTACACTTCACGCCTGGCAACGAGCCGGCTTTGTATGACTCAGGCTCTTTGCCTTAATACATATTTGCTCGGTGAGGTATGGCCTGTTTGGCTTACCTCTAACTGAGCCGATGGCCCTTCATCGTTCAAAGGGGCTATCTTGTATTTGCGTGAAATGCCTTGCGAGGAAACTCGCCTTACAGTCGGGTGTTAGGCCAGACTGTACGCACTGTTTTCTTTCTTGCAAACAGTCGTGCGCGCGGCCTTTGAAGAGCCTAACGGCTGCGCGGCTATGCTCTCCGTCTCCTCCCCTCCCGACTTTAAGGGTAGCTCTTTGGGAGATGTTATAGTATCGGGAGCATAGCTCGCGCGCCGTTGCCTTTGGCTCAAGGCGCGCGCGCCCTATTTGCCCGGACACCGCGAGTGTTCGCTATGTGCTGGAAAGACCGACACATCGATCTTATCCCATCGTATCCGCCTATTCCCCATACTGAACCACCGCAGCAGAGGAATGGACGCTATTTGCCATCCGATGTCCATGGAATCGGATGCGATTTGAGTTACCAGGCTCACTTTCGACTCGTGGGAACCATCTTGAGGCATCTTGGGATATCTTGAACCATTTTGGAGTCATCTTGGGCTCCCAGGCGCTCTTGGAGTCATCTGAAGCAGTTCCCCCCCAAGAGGCCAACATGTGGCCAAACCTACGTACATTCAATGATGTTGGCATTCTCGCCGAGGCCTCTTGGAGCGTCTTGGGTGCCTCTGGGGGGCCTCTTGGGGCCTCTTTGGGGTCTCTTGGGAGCCTCTTGGGGACATCCTGAGCCTCTTGGGGGCCACATTGGGCTATCTTTCAGCCCATATTGGGGCCTCCTGGGGCCTCCTGGGCGGCTATTGGGGCCATCTTGGAGGAGATCGATCAAAGAAGGGCCCCCCCCTCGGAGAGGCCACAATGGGGCCAAAGCTCTAGTAAAACCAATGATGTTGGCTTCCTCGCCGAGGCCATCTTGGACGCTCCAACCCCCCGCGAAACCCGCCGTCCAGGTCCAGGGGAGGGGGTCGGGGGAGGGGTCAAGAGTCCCCCTCCCCGCCCGCAAGCCGTCTCGCTCACTCCCACCCGCCCTCCCAACACATACGTAGCACCCGGGCCTGGCCCGAGCCGCAGTATATGCAGCAGTCGTCTTTAACGAATGTGCACACACAGCTACTGAGGGGATGTCTATCGCCGCCTGGCCGACCGCCGACGGCCGCCGGCCGCTACGAACGCCGCCATCCAGCGCCGCCTCGCCGCCGGCCGCCAGCCGCCGCCGCCGCCGCTGTCCGCCGCCGCCGCCGCCGCGCCCCGCCCGCCGCCTCCGCCGCCGCCCCCGCCGCCGAATCGCCGCCGCTGCCCCCGCTGCCACGCACCATCGCCGCCGCCCTCAGCCGCAGCCGCAGCCTGCTGCCCGCCACCCGCTGCGCCACCGCCGCCGCCGCCGCGTCCCCACCCGCATTGAACCACCACTGGTTGTCCTCCAGTTCGCCTTGGGGAGGGGGCGTCCAGCTATAAGGGCAGACAGTGCTCCAGACGACCTCCCCCGTTTGCAACCGCATCGCTCACGTCCGACCCGCCCTGCCACACATACTTAGCACCGAATCCGGCGCCCGCGCCGCAGCATATGCCAGCAGTCGTCTTTGATGTGGCCAGCTACTGGGGCGAATCCGCCGCCCCCGCCGCCGCGTCGCCGCCGCCGCCCCACGCCTCCGCGCGCCGCCGCCGCCGCCGCTGGTCCCCGCCTCGCCGCCACCCCGGCGCCGCCCGCCGCCGCCGCCGCCCCCGCTGCCGAATCGGCCGCCGCCGCAGGCGCTTGGCCGGCAGCAGCCGCCAACCGCTGGCCGCCGCCGCCGCCACCCGCCGCCCGCAGCCCGCGCCGCCACCGCCAGCCCGCCATCATACCACCTGCAGCATGGGTCCAGCAGGGCACCGCAGCCGCTGCCCCCGCCGCAGCCGCCTCAACCGCCGCCGCCAAGTGTATTCCGTATTGTTTTTGATAGGGATGGTGGGGGGAGGCCGCATTGGGGTTCGCTGCGCATGCCCCGAATTTGAAGGCAAAGTGTGTTTTGTATGGTGGGTTAAAAGGGATGGTGGGGGGGCCCTCATTGCCCCTGGTTGGCTCCCAGTCGCCTGGAGGAGGGAGTCGATACTAGTAGGGAGCAGTGATCAAGACGCCCTCCCCGCCCTCAAGTCGTCTCGAGCACTCCCAACTCGCCTTCCCGGCACATCCGTAGCGCCCGAGCCTGGCCCGAGCCACAACATATGCAGCAACCGTTTTTGGATGTGCAGCTGCTGCGGGCGAAGCCGCCGCCGCCCGCCGCTGCCGCCGCCGCGCCGCCGCCGCCGTTGTCCGCCGCCGCCGCCGCCGCCGCCCCCCGCCGCCGCAGCCGCTGCCTCCGCAGCCGCTGCCGCCCCCGCTGCCGCCCCCGCCGCCGCAGCCCCGCCGCCAGCCGTGCCGTCGCGCAGTGTCACCGGCCGCCAACCCTTTGCAGCCGCCACCGAAGAGACAGACGCAACCCGCTGCCCTCCGCCGCAAGCCCTGCCGTGCCGACGCGAGCGCAGCCAAGTTGAGGCTGCCTATTGGTTTGTTGACAGGGATGTGTGGGGGGAGGCCGCGTGGCATGGGGTTCGGTGCGCATGCTTCCGTCATGTGGAGGCACAGTAGCGTGGTTTGGCATAGTTGTTTTTTTATAGTGATGAGTGGATGCGGTGTTGGGAGGTCTGGGCTTTCATTTGTTTGGTTTGGCTTCCCACTCGAGAGCTCGCTTGAGGACACTCGGGTGTACTATTAATAGAGGGAGCAGTGATTAACTGAGCTTACCCACCCCGCCACTGTACTGCGCCCCCCGCCCGCAAACCGTTCCGCTCACTCCCACCCGCCCTCCCAACACATACGTAGCATCCGGGCCCGGCCCGAACCGCAGCATGTGCAGCAGTCGTTTTTGAATGGGCAACCCTTGGGGGCGAATCCGCCGCCGCCGCCGCCGCCGCCGCCTTTGCCGCCGCCGCCGTTGTCCCACGCCGCCGCCGCGCCGCCGCCGACGCGACCCCCGCCGCCGATGCCGCGCCGCCGCCGCCGGCCGCCGCCGCCGCACGCTGGCCGCCCCCGCCGCCGCCGCCAGCGCCGCCGCCGCCGCCGTCCGCCGCCGCCGCCGCCGCTGCTGCCGCGCGCCGCCGCCGCCGCGCCGCCGTCGACCCCGCTGCCGAAGAGGGGGGGGGGGGGGCCGCAGCCGCTGCCGCCGCTGCAGCCGCCGCCCCGCCACCGCCGCCGCCCGCCACGCCGCCGCCGCCGCCCCCCCCCGCCGCCGCCGCCACCGCCGCCGCTGCCGCCACCCCGCCGCCGCCGCCATCGCCGCCGCCACCGCTGCAGCCGCCGCAGCCGCTGCCCCCGCCGCAGCCGTTGCAGCCGCCGCCGACGCCAAGTGTATTCCGTATTGTTTTTGACAGGGATGGTGGGGGGAGGCCGCATCGGGTTCGTTGCGCATGCTCCCAATTTTGAGGCAGAGTTTGTTTTGTATTGTTTTTACAATGGATGGTGGGGGGGTGCCCTCATTGTCCTTGGTTGGCTCCCAGTCGTTTGTGGAAAGGGGGTGTGTACGAATTGGGAACAGTGAAAACCCCCCTTCCCGAAGGGGAGGAACGCGGTGGAAGAGGAAACGCCTTATACCACCTACGCCCAGAGGGCATGTGGGATTGCAGTTTGGGGCTGACGGGTATGGTGGGGACGGGGGTCGGCATGGTTCCTGGTCGGCCGCCGGTCGATTGGGGGAGGGGGTTTATAAACAAAGAGCAGTGACCAAGTCCTCCCCAAGAGGGAAAGAGAGAGAGTTTGAAGATGAATCGCACGAGACCGCCTCTGCCCAGAGGGATGGATGGAGGTTCCACGCAGCTCTCACATCCATGGCAAGCGTAGTTTCATGCCTGCCTGGCCAGCACTCCGTTATTTCGTATATGAAGTGTACATGTCCTTCAGATTTGCGCAGCATTGTCGTGAGAAGCCCATCGCGAGACGAGCGCATACGTATTTGGCGTTGCGATGCCTTTTTGCGTTCGTTTCCATGGTCGGCGGCGAAATCCAACTCATACTGATGTCTGCGCAGGGGCATTGAAGAAGAATGTATGGTCCCTGGGGCATTGTCTTGACCGTGTATGTCATGACTGTATTCGCATGAGCATTTTTCATCCTGTCTCTCCTCATCCGCCTCCTCCGCCACCTGATCTGCCTGCTACTCTCTGTTCATCATCTAGCTATATAAGGGATTTGACCGTATTCCCTGCAGGACTCCAACGGCCGGCCTGCGGAGACGCCTGAACCGACGATGGAGCCCGGGGTTCCATGCCTGTGCAATTGCACTGGTTCGTGCTGCTCGTTCGTCTATTACGACACAGATGGTAGTGGATGTCTGGAGCATTCGGAGGCCCAAATTGCGGGTGCAAACGCGACGTACATGAGTCCACCTTATGAGCAGTATGATTTGGATGGCGACGGTTGTCTCAACGAGACCGAAGCAGTCTGCCCTCCAGAACTGCCAACGAGTGGCGAAGCCCCTTGCGGACAGTATGTGGCGGTTGGCACGAGCGTTCCCCAATCATGCGCTGGGCAAACCAGGCGTCGCCGCACGAATGAGTGCGCCAGTTGCGATACTGGCACGTTCGCCGTTGCCGACTGCGACAATTGCATGGAGGATGATGCGATGTACCTCAGCGCGAGTGCAAGCGTGAGCGACACCAGGATCTACGTCAACAAGGACACCGACTTGGGCGGATTCGCTCCGTCCGTCGGAGATTCAATCACGATTTCGAAGTGCTGCTGTGAAAGCGCTAGCGACCACGGTACGTTCGTCATCACAGGCGCCGCGCCTACCATTCCTGCCAACTCCTTCGACATTCCGGCATTGACCATGGATTTCAGCCAGTTCGATCGTGTTACTAAGACTTGTTCTTCGACAGATGGAGTTGGCTATCCCAGCTTCTTCCCGTGCGGATGTGGCTCCGAGGTTTGTGGCGAGTCAACGAAGTGCGATATTACCGGCAATGGTGGTTGCGGCGCTTGCATCCCCACGACTTTGCCGACACCTGCCCCGACAGTGTCGGCCAAGGGTGACCCGCATTTGGTCAATCTGAATGGGGAGCACTTCGACGTGAACCACGGAGGGGAATTCGTTCTCCTGCGGATCCCCCAGAACATTCTCAAGCCCGCCGAGGTGGAGCTGAAGGCTACAATCCTCCCCGAGCACGGGAAGCCGTGTACCACATACATCACCGAGGTGGAGCTCGCAGGCAGTTGGCTCGGCAGCAAGGTTGTGCAGGTGCGCTCCTACCTCAGGTCGCATGCCAAGAACGAGACCGACAAATTCCTGGGCCTCCGCGTGCTGGATCGATCCCCCAACGCGCTTGCCGACGAGGCCCCTTGGGAGAAACTCTCGCAGTGGGCCGACGCGAGCTACGTCGTCTCAGAGCCTCAGACGAAGGATGGCTTCGGGGTGACCGTGTCCACGGCGAAGTGGCACAGCAAGAAGGACGCCAGGGAGGATGTGCCGACCGTGGCAGGGCAGGTCGAGATCCAGGTGAAGAATAAGTTGTTGAGCAGCGAGCCCACGAAGTTCGTCATTCGCCAGGACCTTCCCAGGCAGGAGCACCTGAATCTGGCCGTGCGTCGCCTGAGCTCGCTGGGCCGCGCGGACGTTGGCGGCTTGCTTGGGTTCGACGCGCACCCTGAGTCCCTGGAGGATGTCACGCCCGAGTGCCAGCGCCACAGGGACGGTCTCGACCGCGAGACTGGCCCCCGCCACAACAAGCCAGACTGGAAGGTCCGCTGGGAGAAGATCAGGGAGCAGCGCATGCAGCCGCGCCACACCGACAGCCTGAACGACAACGAGGCTGCCGCCAGCCTTGCCAACAGGGATATGATGTGCGTGTGCCCCGGTGACACCTCTGGCGGCCTCGCAGAGGACGTGTTCGTTGAGGGCCTGGTTGGCGGCGATCACAACGGTGGCGTCCTCGTCGAGTTTCAGACGGGTAGGCTCGCCGAGGCGACGTGGGACTGAGGCACAGGTGCATCGACCGGCTGGTGGCCGGATTCGCAGACCCTTTTGTACACCTTCTCAGAGGGCATTCGAGCCAGGGAGTGCAGGGAATGCCAGCTCCTCCTCTCTCTTTCCATGGCGCATCCTTCAGGCAGGCCTGGGATTGGGAAGTACAGATTGCTCCAGAGCCTGATGAAGTGCCTGCAGGTCGCTCTGGAGCGCTTCTCTGGAACTGCCGCGGTGCCCGATGCATCCGCCAAACCCTTGGGCTCTCAGAGATCCCCGACTCATCCCGATCCGAGTTTGCCCCGATCCTGGCGTCGTTTTGCACAGTTGCCCCCTCCTGCTCCCTCCTCCTCCTCCATCATGCCTCCCAGGATGGGGCCTGGCCAGGATTGAGGTAAGTGGATACGGTTAGTGGTAGGGCCTCGGAGCCTGTAAACTAGCCAGAATCACTAAACCAGGTCTGCCGTAGCTCGTGTTTTTTCGGGTGACGGCAGTTCTGGTTAGTGGAACGGGACGGAGGGGCGTCCCCCAGTACACATCGCTAAACCAGGCCCCTCTAAACCCAGTTCTGCCAACGCCCGACAGGATGGGGCCTGGCCAGGACCAGTGTAGTGTGGACCGGTCGGCGTCCTCCTGCGATCCTCGCACATCCCCCCCCTTTTCCCTTTCTCCTGCCCCACCTCCGCAGAGCCCATCTCGATCCAGTCGATACGATTCGATAGCCATTCTGGCCGATCCGCTTCGACTCCAGTATATCGACGACGCGACATGTCCCAAGTGCTTGCGTGGCACTGTTGCGTATCCTGGCGCGGCCGATCCGAGTCGGTTTCGACTCCGTGCCGACGCGGCCCGGTCCCACGCACACTCCGATGCCATCCGGTTGCCGATGCAAAGCATGCAGGTGGGCCTCTCCTGCTCGCTGCTTCTCTTTCCGTTGTCCTCCTCGCACGCATCCCTCCTCAGTCCGCCTTTTTCCTGCCCTCGACGGATGCCATCTGGTTGCCGATTCAAATCATGCAGGTCGGCCTCCTCCTGCTCCCTGCTCCTCTTTCCTCTGTCCTCCTCGCACGCAGCCCTCCTCGGTCCGCCCTTATCCTGCGCTCGACGGTGCCTGCAGCCCCGCAGCCCGGTGCAGCCGGTGCGTCCTGCCAGCAGGTGCCCCCCCCCAGGGGAGATCCTTACCCACCGGCGCCGCCGCGCGATTCCGCCGCCGCGCGACTCCGCCGCCACGCTCGGGCGGGCGCCTGGGGGGGGGAGGGGAAGGCGGGCGGCGGGGGGGGGGCGGCGGGGGTAATCCACTGCAGGTTTCTCCCCCGACCTCAGGGCTGGACCTGAACGGTGTTTTTGGCGATTTCGTGGGCCGTGTTCGTTTCGATTTCGGTTTGCGGTAAAGGCGGACTGTGAAGACAAAACGAGGGAAAACGAAAGCAGAACGAAAGCGAAAAACACCGTTTAGGTTCAGCCCTGCCCCGACCTCGTATTTTTGGGCACGCGTTCTGCCTAGAGGGCCGAACATGCGGGGGGGCATGGTCGTGCACGTGGACGCCCCGTGGGCTCGGGGCGTCGGGTGGGACCGGGGGGAGGGGGGCCCAGGTAGTGGTTCGCGAGGAGCGAGAGGGCCCGACACACACCTGTCCGAGGCGGAATTCTATACATGACCACCGCCTGGAGGATCAATTTTCGGGGACCTCGGCAGGCGCTGGATATGGATATGTTTGGGCCCCTGGGGGCCCGAATACTTCCATATCCACCGCCCGCTGGAGTACCAGGACGTCGGTTCCCGGGCGGTGGATATGGATAAATCCCCGCCTCGCAACCTATACCGCTGCAAGCGCGGTGGCGGATCCCCCGATGGCCCTGGAGGTCACAAAAATTTTGGGAAACCTCAGGGAGCTCACTATTCGACGAGAAGAATGCCTTCAGATTTCTTGCACCGAGAGTTCATTTCGTGTGTGTGTGTGTCTCCAGCACTCGAATACAACCATTACGCGTACGTTGTTGCACTCGCTCGAATATTATTGTATTCTGATTACATCCAAGGTTGTTGGCTTGATGGGGCTTGCACATGGGATCTAGAGTGAGGATATGCTTTGGAGCTGGTTGGTGGCCCTTTCAGGGCCCTCCTAGACGTTCTTGGAAGCCTCCTTGTGCCATCGTGGGCAGTCGTCGGGCGCCGTTGCGCCATCAGGGCCAGTCATTCCAAAGCTACCCTTCAGTAGGGGCTTTGTGGTTGCTGATGCTGACACCACTGGCTCCATCGCGCAAGCGGCTCAATCAATCTGCGATCACTGGTTGCCAGTGAGCTGCCACGGTGAGGGGGTAGGGAGGAAAGGGCGAGTTATTGTCGGACATTTTTGGGTGGCGTGTCGCTCCGCCGGTTCTGGCCCACCACGCTTCGGCGCGACACGCTATCCATTGCCCCGCCCCTAGGCGTTAACGTCGCGATCCTTTCCAAGCCTCTCGCCCGACGGAGCGGAGCGACACGCTGTCCACTGGCATGGCATAGCGTGTCAGCGGGTCCGCCTCGGCGACACGTTATCCAAAAGTATCCGACTGTGTAGGCTCCAGTTCTTGAGACGATCCGCCCCCACCAGCCCATCCAGAAGGGATTCTTGGGCAAACTGTTTTACGAGGGAAGTGCGGCTGCAGTGGCACAACACGGGAGGGCAGCCGCCAGGTCGTCTGCATGATCACATGTTTCGCATCGTCTTCGGCGAGTTGCAGGGCCTCCCGCGGGAGCGCCGCGAAGGCTGTCATGATTTTGTCCCGTGGATTTTCGTCACAGCGGACGGGCGCGAAGAAGCAAGGTGCCAAGCATAAAAGGCGCTCGGTGTTTGAAATTGTGCATTGGAACTGCCTCGGTGCGTTTTGGGGACCCCCTTTAGGGGTGGCCTTTTGGTGCTATCCGGAAGAGCATTGGACAGCAAACATGGTGGCGTCAATTCGTCCCATCCAGGTCGCCATCCGCTTTGCGCCCTTGACCCCGAGCCTTCGGAGGGTGCGACGGTTTGACGCCTCCCACTGGAATGCAGCCCGGGAGAGGTCTTCCTCTCTCCTCCTCCTCCTCCTCCTCCTCCTCCTCCTCCTCCTCAGTCCTCATTCCTCACTCCGCATTATCATCCTCCTCATCCTCCTTCTCCTCCTCCTCCTCCTCCGCCTCCTCCTCCTCTTCCTCCTCATTCCTCATTCCTCAGTCCTGGCTGCCCGTCCTTCTCCTCCACCCCCCACCCAGTCGCCCCGTCGGAAGCCTGCTCGGCAGCCCCCCGCCGCGAGGAGCAGCGCGTGCTCCTCAAGTCGATGCGCCAGTGGCCAGCGCGCGGGCATCGGGCAGGGCAGGTCGAGGAGAGGGCCAGAGGCAGGGGATCGGGAGGAGGAGGAGGAGGAGGAGGAGGAAGAGGTGGAGGAGGAGGAGGAGGAGGAGGAGTAGGAGGAGGCAGTAGTGATGAGGTGCAGGCCAGAGGAGGAGGGGTGAGGAGGAGGTGTGGGAGGAGGAGAAGGTAAGACAGAGGGGGAAGGAGGAGGAGGAGGAGGAGGAGGAGGAGAAGGTAAGGAGGATGGGGAAGGAGAGGAGGACGAGGGGAAAGGAGGAGGGGGGGAGGAGGGGGGAGGAAGAGGACCAGTGTAAAACCAAGAGTCATCAACGATGTTGGGATTGACCCTCCCTCCAAGCTCCATCTTCATATGGCCCCGTAACGGTTCAGTTCCATAGAGGGAGCTGCCTCGTTGGAAGACAACCGTTTGAAGATCCGAAAGCATACCAAAACATCGTTCTCGGGAATGCAACGCCACGTATCAACCTGACTGCTGCGTCCTGACGATCCGGAACCGTGTCAGAGCGCAATGTTGGGACTTCGACACCGCGGATTAACATAATTGTTGCACCCGCACAATCCTGAATCATTACAACACATAATTTCTGGTACGTTGACCACTGGAATCCGTGAAACTCTTGCAAATTTTAACTGGAATGTTCGCGGCGCTAATGCGAGAGCCACATTTTGAAGAGGAACCGCCCTCAATCCGTAAAACTCTTGCAAATGTTTGAAGCGAATGTGCGCGGCGCTAAGGCGAGAGCCATAGTTTGAAAAGGAACCGCCCACAATCCGTGAAACTCTTGCAAAGTTTCAAAACGAATGTGCGCGGCGCTAAGGCAAGAGCCACATGTTGAAAACCACCTGCCCTCAATCCGTGAAGCGAATGTGCGCGGCGCTAAGGAGAGAACGACATTTTGAAAACGACCCGCCCTCAATCCGTGGAACGCTGGCTAATTATTCAAGCGAATGTGCGCTGCGCGAAGGCTGAGGCGAGAGCCATATTTTGAAAACGGCCCGCCTTCAA
>CAUYUJ010021548.1:579834-711059 GCA_963575745.1 Prorocentrum cordatum | reverse complement strand
GGGGGAGGAGGGGGAGGAGGAAGAGCAGGGGGAGAGCTCCTCCTCCTCGTCCTCATCCTCCGTCTCCTCCTCCTCGTCATCCTGGAGGAAATACAGACTTTCACGCTCCAGGCTCCAGGAGGAGGAGGAGGAGGAGGAGGAGAAGCAGGATGAGGAGGAGAAGGGGGAGACGGAGGAGGAGGAGCTTGGTACGTTGGAAGGAGGAGAAGGCGAAGGAGGAGGAGGAGAAGGAGGAGGAGACGAAGGGGGCGCGAAGCGCATGATTGAATGCATCGCAAAGCGCTCGATAAACAACACATAAATTCAACGCTATGTGAACATACATAACACACTTGTCGTTTTTTTTTTTTAAAAAAAAAAAAATGAAATTGTAGTAAACCTATTCTCACAACGCATGCTTGTTCAACAAAAGTGAAACGTAATACCAAACTCACCAGATAACTAGAACGCAACTTCCAAAACTAGAACCACTCCAACACCTAGCTTCCCCCGTACTTTACACGCTGTGAAAAACGCGGCCACACAACATAAAAACTAACTTCCGTATCTTCCACATCTTGCACCGTTCAAGTTGTGTAATATCTGGCAGATCTAATGAAGATCTGGAAGATCAAGTTACGATCTGGAAGATCAATTTAACTTGTTCTACCAGAACCTCATATTAGCTATCAGAAATGTTTTGGGGCTTCACAGTATAGTGCATGTTAAAAGAGCATGGCTCCGGGGGCGCGCATACGGCGCAATATCCGAAGTATTCATGCGCCGGGAGCGCGGATTTGTTACGTGTCCCACGGCCCCGCAGGAATTCAGACAACGCGACTCGGGGATGGTAACCAGACGCTTTTCAGCTCCCCCCTCTCGCCCGGACACACATGCACGCACGCACGCACGCACGCACGCGCACACACACACACACACACACACGCACACACACACACACACACACACGCACACGCACACGCACACGCACACGCACATACGCACACACGCACACACGCACACACGCACACACGCACACACGCACACACGCACGCAGGCACACACGCACACACGCACACACGCACGCAGGCACACACGCACACACGCACGCACGTGCACACGTGCACACGCGCGCACACACACACACACTTACGCACGCACGCACGCACGCACGCACGCACGCACGCACGCAGGCACGCACCCGCGCGCACGCACCCTCGCGCACGCACGCACGCACGCACGCACACGCACACGCACACACACACACACACTCACACACACACACACACACACAAGCGCGCACACACACAAACACACACGCACACACACGCGTACACACGCACACGCACACATAACACACACCCACGCACACAAACACCACACACCTCACAGCGCACGCAGCCGCGCACCCCCCCTCCCACCCAACACGACACACAACACACACCACACTACGAGATTCCGCGCACGCACGCACGCGCGCACGCACGCACGCACGCACATGCACACGCACACGCACACGCAGACGCACACACACATACACACACACGCACACACACACGCACGACACACTCACACACACAAACACACGCACTCACGCACGCACGCACGCACGCACGCACACGCGCACGCGCTCGCACGCACGCACGCACGCACGCACGCGCGCACACACACACACACCACACACACACATACGCACACACACCCACACATCTTTCAGGGCTTCGAGCCCCAGCGGAAGTGCACGACGAGGAGCCCTGCGAGGACGAGGAAAAGGAGCCTGTCGAGAACGAGAATCAAAACACATGGGTAGGAGGAGGACGAGGAGCCCCCGGGAGGACGAAGACGGCGACACCCCGCTTGGGGCCGTCATGGCCATCGCCTCGGACGGCGTCCAGGGGGATCCCGAGAAGGAGGTCGACGAGGACACGGCCAAGGCGCCGATGGCGAAGACCACCCCTCTCCCTCCGTCTTCCCCCCACCCCCCGCTGAGGCGAAAGAGTCGCGACGTCAGGCGTTGACAACTGTCGGGTTTCGGGGGCCCACACTGTCGCGAGCAAAGACACGACGTTGGAGTTCTGGGCCCTTCCTCGTCTTTCTCGCTTCGTCCTCCTCCGGCCTCCCCTCTCCGCCTCCTGCCCCTCCTAACTCCTCCTCCTCCCCCTCCCTCCCTGCCTCACTCCTTCCCCTCCTCCGCCTCCTCCATCAACTCACCCCTCCTTTCTCCCTCTCCCTCCTCCCTCCTCCCCCTGGCCTGCAGTTTTTGCGCCCCTCCCCCTCCTCCTCCCCCCCCTTTTGCTGCGGCAGGCCCTTTCCCCTGTTTGGCCCTTGGCCTTGGAAGCGCCGAGAACCTCCAAGACAATCCCCGTTGAAGATCTCGGGCCTGAGGGCTCAGAGAGGCATCGCCGGGTGTACACGGTGGCCTCCTGGAGGCCCCTCCAACGTGTTCTCACCGTCGGTCTTGGCGGCCTGAAAGCAGCGCCGGGGCGCGCTCTCGGAACGGCTGGGCTCGGTCTCCTGCACTCGCCCCGCTTCCCTGTCTCCCCTGCCCTGCATCCTCCCTCCTCCCTTCCGCAGTGAATCAAGGGGGTCCTGAGCGAAACGGGTCCAAGTTTTTCGCCGTTTCTCGGGCTCTGCGGGGCTGCAGCACAAGAGGAACGACACAGGACGAAAAGCGTGCCCAGGCGAGCAGTCCTGGAGTCCAGGACCCTTTGGGCCCGTTCCCTTCATGTCAATCCCCAATCCCTTCCCCTGTCGAATGGCCTTCGGCCCATCCCGCCACCTTGCCTGGGTTGTGGGTATGAAGCCTATCGGATGTTCGTTGGGATCTCGTGGGAGGCTTCTCGGGGGCCTCTTGGAGGCAGTTTTGGGACCTCTTAGGGGTCGTTCTGGGGCCTCTTGGGGCCTCTTTTGGGCCTCTTGGCGGCCTCTTGGGGTCTTGGGGGCCTCTTGGGGGCCTCTTGGGGCCTCTCGGGCGCCTCTTGGGGCCTTCTGGGGGTCTCTTGGGGCTGAAGGCTCCGATTTTCAGTTCGCGTTTCCTCTCTTGGGCCCCTTTTCGGGCCGTCTTGGGGCCCGCTTGGGCCGTCTTGGGCGCCTCTGGGTCGTCTTTGGGCGCTCTTAGATCGTCGTGGGTCCCTATTGGAAGCCTCTTGGGCAGTTTGGGGTGGTCTTGGGGGCCTCTTAGGCCGTCTTAGAGCGTCGGAGAGCCGAAAAGGCGAGAACGCCACAATCCGTCAACAACCTTAGGATGACCGTTGCCTTTGCATACTGGGGCCTGTTGGGAGACCTCTCGGAGGCTCCTCTCCTCCTCCTCGTCCTCTTTCTTTTCCTCCTCCTCCTCCTCCCTCCTCTGGCCACGTGGGGCGCCCGGGGCCCCCAGAGACTCCTTGGGAGTACTCAAGGTACGGGGATAGTTTTTTGTTGACGACACATGCGTATAGCAGCTGGACTTCAGAGAGAGAGAGAGAGAACGAACAAAAAGAGAGGGGGGAAATCATGCATGCGGGCCTGCCCCGCAGTGTCCCATCACAGTCGCCGCGGGCGGTGAAGACAAAACAGCAGCAGCTGGTGGGGGCATTGGACAAGGAACCCTTCGATAAGGAGTTCAGGGTCTGGAAACTGGTGGAACTCCCATCGTGGATCGGCCATGGATTTCACCGCCGCACTCATCAGGTAAGGAATCATCCAAGGTCTGCAGCCTGTTGGGCACATTCCTTAACAAACGCCTCCACCGTAGGGAAACAAACAATGACATAAGACATAAGCATAACAATTCGAAGCTCCGCGCGGATTTCTCGGATCGGCTCTGGGACGGCGGCGCCTCCGGCTCCGCCCAGGGCGCGCTCCGCGCGCCAGGGACTGGGGTTCCAGCGCGGATCCAAGAAATCCGCGCGGACCTCAGAGTTTTTCTAATGTGCGATTTTTCGTTCCCCTACAAGAGCCTCGGCAGAGGACCTGGACAGACTACGTTCCCCTACAACACGCCCACTCCGTGGCGTTGAGCTCTCTCGCTCCTCGCCTCGCCCCTCTCCGTCTCCTCTCTGTTGCTCTCTCTACCCTCTCTCCTCCTCTCTCCTTCTCCTCTCTTATTCTCCTCTCTCCTTCTCCTCGCCTCGCCTCTCTCCTTCTCCTCTCTCCTTCTCCTTCTCCTTCTCTCTCTCTCTCTCTCCCCTCCTCGCCTCTCTCCTTCTCCTCTCTCGCACCAGTCCCTCAGCCCTTCGCCGCAGGCGGGCCCGCGCCCCGCCCCCCCCCCCTTGGGGAAGGACGGCGACTCCTCGACGCTCTTGCCCTCGCCTCGCCCCTCCCTTGTCCGCCGGCCCTCGTCTCCGCCCCCTGCGGCGGAGCGCTGCGCCTCTCCCCCTCTCGCTCCTCCTCCCCCCCTCGCCCCCAGTCCTCCTCTGTGCGGTGCCCCGCCCCCCCTGCCGGCCATCCTCTTCGGGCAGGTTGTCGCGGGGCGCTCCTGGATGTGGGCCCCGTGCGGAGCGCCGAACCGAGCCTACAGAAGCCGCCCTCCTCCTTCTCTTCGCCCTGGAGGAAGCCGGGGCCTCGAGGGAAGCGGGCCCCACGCCCGGGGGGAGGGGAGGCTCTCCTGGACCAGCCCCTCGTCCCCAGCCGCTCCCTGCCGGGGCCCCGGAGCCCGGGGAGGGCCCCCCTGCGGGCCCGAGGACGGCGAAGGGCCTCCAGGGCCCCTCTCCCGCAGGCCCCGCCGCCTCCTCCGTGCTGGCGCTCATCCCCCGCCCCCTCCGCGAGAGAGGAGCCGCCCCCTCTCTTAAGGCGGGGCGGCCCGAACACGGCGACCAGCCTGTCCAGGACCCCTCTTGCCTTCCGGACCCGTCGTCGCCGCTGGGCCGGTCGTCTCCGCCCCCCGTTTTTGTCGGGTGTAGCCAGGACCCCGGGTAAGGGGGCCCGGTTAGTGGTAGGGCCCTGGGGCCCCTCAATCGGCCAGATTCGCTAAGCCAGGTTTGCCGTGCCTGGTGTTTTTCGGGTGACGGCCGTTCCGGTTAGTGGACATGGGACGCGGGGGGCGCCCCCGGTACAAATCACGAAACCAGGTTCCACTAAACCCAGTTTTGCCCCCCCACGCTCTTTGGCGAGGGAGGGGGCGCCCCTTCTCGGGGCGCAGCGGCCCAGAAGCGGCACCACGCACTCCAAGGGACCCCCTCTCCAACAGGAGCTTCGCGGTCGTGTCCTCCGTGCCGGCTCGCCCCCCATCCTCGGCGAGAGGCCCAGATCCCCGACGGCGTGCCCCTTCTGTATAACATATATATATATATATATATATATATATATATATATATATATATTCGCACTAGATACACGCACATGCCTACAAAGTAAACCCACACAGGTTCGGACCCCTTCCCTGGAACTCTTCTGTTCCCCCCAGTAACATCAACCTCTGTGGGTTAGCCTCAAGCCCGCGTTCAGGCCAGCGCCGCCTCGCTCGAGAGGCTCTGTCTCCTGAGCTGCTTCTTCACGTCTTCGTGGCCTGGTGAGGGCCCCATCGTTAATGGGCCCACTTTCCACCACCACTACCACAGGTAGGAGAGGGAGGAGGAGGAGGAGGAGGAGGAGGAGAACCTTCTCACCCTCCCTTCTCCCCCGTCCTCGGTGGTAGTGGTGGTGGAAGGTTTGCCCATCAGTCGTGTTTTTCCTAAACAGTGCTTTACTTCGGGGCTCTTATTCAATGGCTTACGCCGCACCGCCGAACCCTTGGGCCGTCTCGGAGCCCTCTTGGGGGCCTCTGAGGCTATCTTGGGTCGACCTTAGAGGCTTCTTGGGCTGTTGTGAGCCTCGTGAACGGCCGAGGGGCGAATGTGCTTAACATATACGTTTGCCCTAGGGAATGGGACGAGTGTTTCTACTTGAGGGCCTCCTGGGACGCCTCCTGGTGGCTTCGGGGCTTTTATTTGTTCACCGAATGGCCTTGATGGGCAAGGCGGGGTTTCGCCACGCTGCAGGGCCCGTGTCGCCTCCCCCTGGGCGCCCCGTGGGCGCCTTGCGCTCGGGGGGGCACGGTGGGGTTCCTCTTCCTCCTCCTTCTCCTTCTCCTCCTCCGCGTCCTCCTCCTCCCCCAATCCTCCTCCTCCTCCTCCTTCTCCTCCTCCTCGTCCTCCTCCTCCTCCTCCTCCTCCTCTTCCTGCTCCTCCTCCTCCTCCAGCTCACCGCGCAGTTCATACCCTGCTGGCCCATGTCGCCACCGTGCCGGCCCGTGACGCCTCGTGCGCCCTGTGCTCACCGTTCAGCTCATGCCACTAAGCTGAGGCCACCTGGTGTCCACGTTGGCTAACATGTTGCCAGCGCGAGGATGTGCATCTGCTGGGAGGCAAAATCGCCTCTGAGGCCCCTGACCCTGGAGGCGGGAAGCGCCGCGGCCTCCACCCCCAGCGGGCACAAACAAGAAAACGCTGCATGTGGGGGCGCCGGGCGACAGCTCAGGGATACAGTCGACCCGCATGGTTAGGATGGGCAGAGGGTGCCCTTGCATCCTTCCCTCCTCGGTCCATTCTTGGATGCTTTCTTCGGCCGCGCCCCGCTCGAAAAGCTTCGAGACGGTCTTCCAAGGCCCTTGCATCCTCATCGTGCGTCCTTATGATACGGGTTGACTGTAACCCCGCGCTGGTCCCCACAGGCCGGAGGAGGACGGCGACGACGAGCGCAGAGGGGAGAACGACCAACACAGCGACAGGGGAGTCTCGGGGCCAGGAGAATGTCCACTAGATATACCATGTTATGTTTGTCCACCACACATTGGCATATGGCGGCGCAGACACGGTGTATAGATTGGTTCCTATATCTGCCGCCCAGGGAGCCGGCTAGAAAATGATGCCCTGCACGGTGTCCCGCTGCGTTTCTGCGAAGCCCCATGGGACAGGGCCCAGGTAACCCTTTGTGTATTCACGCGCCGCTCCCAGAGAGGAGAGGAGCACAGGTCAGCGCGCTGGCCCTTGCCTCGGCGGCAGATGAGGAGGAGGAGGCGTGAGGAGGAGGAGGAGGAGGAGGAGGAGGAGGAGGAGGAGGAGGAGGAGGAGGAGGAGGAGTGAGGAGGAGGAGGAGGAGGAGGAGGAGGAGTGAGGGGAGGAGGAGAAGGAGGAGGAGGATGAGCAGGAGGAGGAGGAGGAGGAGGAGGAGGAGAGGAGAAGAAGAGGAGCCTCCTCCTGGCGAGAGAGAGGAGAGGAGTGAGGAGGAGGAGGGGGGGAGGAGAGGGAGGAGGGAGGAGGAGGAGGAGGAGGAGGAGGAGGAGAGAGGAGGAGGAGGAGGAGGAGGAGGAGGAGGAGGAGGGGAGAGTCTCCCCCCTCGGTGGCGCGGGGCGGGGCGCTCCCCAGCGAGCAGGCGCAGCTTGCCCAGCTCGCGGCCGTGCGTGCGCTGGTGTCCTGTCCGCAGCTGCCGCTGCCGCCCGAGAAGGCCACCTGCCGTCGCGCGCGCACGTCCTGGCGCCGGGCAGGGGGGGTCCTCCGGACACTGTTTCCTGGAAGCCGGAATCGGTACGGAAACTACAGGTCGGGGCTCAAGAGACGGGGTTCAGTGCGAATGGGGGTCAGCCAGAGCGCCCGATCTTGCAGGATCCTGCTGCGCCAGGGTCGCACTGACCCTGGCTTGGGTGCAGGATCCTGCAGGATCTTGCAGGATCCTTCGCATTGACCCTGGTCTGGATGCAGGATCGGGCCCGATCTTGCAGGCTTCTGTCAGGCCTGACTGACCCGGGTCTGGATTGACCCGGGCCAGAAGATCCCCGAGTCCTCTGGACACTGTTCGTGGGAGCCTGGATCGGTACGTAGACGATGGGTACGGTGGGACCGAGGTATGAGATCTAGGTGGGACTAGCCGCGCGGCGCGCGGCGCCGGTCTGCACAAAGCCGGAGCCCGGCTGAGCACTGCTGCTTTTGCTGCTGCCTTCTCCTCTTCTTCTCCTCCCTTCCCCTGCTGCTCACCTCTTTCTTCCTAAGCCACGGGGCGACCCTCTCGCGCAGGTAAAGTGTGCCCGCGTGTTCTCCGTGCTGTTGGATGTTCGTGTGCATTTTGGGGGGAGGGCCTCCTCGCGTGTTTTTTTTCTTTGCATAAGCATGAAAAAGATCGTTTTATGTTTTTGTTCGTGCGTCATTTTTGCAGGCGGCGGGTTTCATGTTCTTGGAGGGTGCTTTTCTGTCCTGGGCCCGGCCGTGCCAAGTCCAACAGCAATTGTGTGTTCATTCTGAACTGGATTCGTTGTCGGCGTCGCCGCGGTCGTTGTCCGTTCGACGCAGGAGGCCGCCTGCCCAGCAGCGGCCGCGGTGGGCTTTGGGCAACGCTTGTTGTTAGGCATCCTACAGGGGTGGCCTTACAATGTGTCCGAGGGGGTGAGAAAAAAACAGGTTCGTGTTTTGGATGCTCGCAGACGTTTCGTCAACGGTTTGGGACCACTTGTTCGCAAACTCCAGGGCACCGAAGGGCCTTGTCCACGGCCGCTCGGTTGCAGGGAAGCAGCGATTTTCAAAACGGGCGATTCGTAAACAGCTCGGGAAAAATGCTCGCGAACGATGTTCAGGTCAGCCCTAGTTTTCCCGTCCCCTGACTTCGAGTCCGCCGTACTTTTAGGCAGACTCGTCAGTCTCGTCAAGTTGGTTCGATGCCGACGGGTGCCCTCCTTTGCCGTCGTGTCCGTTTATTTTTGTTTTGCGGGGAGATCCGCGTCTTAGAAAGTCCGAGGTGGGAGTTTCCGCTTCATTTTCGCATGGTTTCGGTCGTTGAAAGTCGCTGACAGTAAACTTTGGGGGATGTCCAGGTTCCAATCAAGTTCTAGGCGCCTTCCTACTTCAAGGATCAAGTGCTGTTCCTATTCCATTCGTCTTCTGGGAGCGGGCAGAGACCCAAGTTTCTCCCAACGCCTTCCTACCTCACGGTTATACGCACTTCTTCCGACTGGCGTGTAAGTCTGGCAATCAATGAACGTACGGCCCCCCGTAAAGGCCCCAGGGCCATCAGCAAATTGATGAGGGAGGCAAAAATCGGCAAATTGACGCAGGAGGCAAAACCGTGCATAAGCCTTGTTTTTTTGAGTTCCGCACGGGTTTGTTGGATCGGCGCTAGCCCCCCCTGGCGCGCTCCGTGCGCCAGGGAGGGTGCCCATCGCTAAACTTCAGTCGGGCATGTCCCTCTACAGGAAGACAAGTCAATAATACTAAAAATAGTCAGGGGACGATTTTTTCAAACATGTTGCTTGTTAGTATTAATTGGGGTGTTATTTTACTTGTCCTTCAAAATCCGCCTTTAGGGGGACGTGCCCGACCTGACGCTAAGCCGATCAGGACATCCGTGCGGACCCCCAGAAGACTATGCTTGCGCAGCTTGTTCACCTAAGAGGGGGGTGAGGGGCGGTGGCCGTGTAGTAAAACCGTGCTTTCTCAGCGGGCGACCCCCCGTCTCTTCCAAATCCGCGGGCTCTGTCGTGTCGCCCTTTTCGTTTATGTTTCTCCATTTCTCGTCCCCTATTCCTCTCTCTCTCTCTCTCGCACTCTCTCTCTCTCTCTCTCTCTTGCTCGCTTTCTTTGATGTTACTCTTTCTCTCTTTTTTTCTTTCTCTCTCTCTCTCTCTCTCTCTCTCTCTCTCTCTCTCTCTCTCTTTCTCTTTCTATTATTATTATTCGCATTATTTTCCCAACCCTCCTTGGTTGGGTATTCGTTTTGAATAGAGCAGTGTGGTCGCGTCCCTTCTCCCGCCTCCCGCCTTTTCCTGTCTTGCCTGCGGGGGGCTGCGATCTGCGAAACTGTCGCCATTTTCGAGGCCTGCTGGGGGGCCCAGCACAGTGAGGGCCACGGCGGACCAAATTAGACCTCGCCATCCCTGGGGGGCTGCGATCTGTGAAACTGTCGCCACTTTCGAGGCCTGCTGGGGGGCCCAGCACAGTGAGGGCCACGCGCGGATTCAAATTAGACCTCGCCATCCCTGGGGGGCTGCGATCTGCGAAACTGTCGCCATTTTCGAGGCCTGCTGGGGGGCCCAGCACAGTGAGGGCCACGCGCGGATTCAAATTAGACCTCGCCATCCCTGGGGGGCTGCGATCTGCGAAACTGTCGCCATTTTCGAGGCCTGCTGGGGGGCCCAGCACAGTGAGGGCCACGCGCAGATTCAAATTAGACCTCGCCATCCCTGGGGGGCTGCGATCTGCGAAACTGTCGCCATTTTCGAGGCCTGCTGGGGGGCCCAGCACAGTGAGGGCACGCGCGGATTCAAATTAGACCTCGCCATCCCTGGGGGGCTGCGATCTGCGAAACTGTCGCCATTTTCGAGGCCTGCTGGGGGGCCCAGCACAGTGAGGGCCACGCGCGGATTCAAATTAGACCTCGCCATCCCTGGGGGGCTGCGATCTGCGAAACTGTCGCCATTTTCGAGGCCTGCTGGGGGGCCCAGCACAGTGAGGGCCACGCGCGGATTCAAATTAGACCTCGCCATCCCTGGGGGGCTGCGATCTGCGAAACTGTCGCCATTTTCGAGGCCTGCTGGGGGGCCCAGCACAGTGAGGGCCACGCGCGATTCAAATTAGACCTCGCCATCCCTGGGGGGCTGCGATCTGCGAAACTGTCGCCATTTTCGAGGCCTGCTGGGGGGCCCAGCACAGTGAGGGCCACGCGCGGATTCAAATTAGACCTCGCCATCCCTGGGGGGCTGCGATCTGCGAAACTGTCGCCATTTTCGAGGCCTGCTGGGGGGCCCAGCACAGTGAGGGCCACGCGCGGATTCAAATTAGACCTCGCCATCCCTGGGGGGCTGCGATCTGCGAAACTGTCGCCATTTTCGAGGCCTGCTGGGGGGCCCAGCACAGTGAGGGCCACGCGCGGATTCAAATTAGACCTCGCCATCCCTGGGGGGCTGCGATCTGCGAAACTGCCGCCATTTTCGAGGCCTGCTGGGGGGCCCAGCACAGTGAGGGCCACGGGCAGATTCAAATGAGACCTCGCCATCCCTGCGGGGCTGCGATCTGTGAACCTGTCGCCACTTTCGAGGCCTGCTGTGATCCCCGTTTTCGAAGTGGCTAGGAGTGCTCAGGAATTGTAAATCATCAGCTTTATCAAGCCCTTTTCCTGTAGCCAGTGTCCTGCGAGTCTCCCGAATTCCGTTGCAGACATATGTAACCCTCGCTCCGTCATCGCCCCCTTATAAAGTATCCTAAACTATTTGCGCCCCGCTTTTGCGCAGGGGTTGGGTACGTCGCCAGGGTAATGTTGTTATTATTGTATTATCCTTGTTATTTTTATGGTTAACATTATTAGTGTGATCATTATTATTATTGATATAGTATTATTTTTATTATTATTATCAGCATTCTTATTAGTACTACTATTACTTGTTTCTCTCTCTCTCTCTCTTCTTTCCCTGTTTTCTTAATTTATCGCTGTCTTCCCCAAACAGCTTGCTGAACGGGGTGCTGTTGTGATAGAAGCTAACTCCGGCCGAGGGAATTCAAAGCAGAGACGTCTTCAAACAAATGTGGTGGTCCGGGCCGTTTCGCCTGAGACATCCTCGCAACTCTCGTTTCTGAAGTGTCCTGGATTGGGCGTTTCGCCTGAGACATCCACCAAACTCTAGGTTCCCAGAAGCCGCGCGAGAGGTGGTCCGGCCCGTTTCGCCTGAGACATCCAAGAAACTCTTGGCTCCCAGATGCCGCGCAAGAGGTGGTCCGGCCCGTTTCGCCTGAGACATCCTCCAAACTCTATGCTCCCAGATGCCGCGCGAGAGGTGGTCCGGCCCGTATCGTCTGAGACATCCTCCAAACTCTGAGCTCTGAGATGCCGTGCGCGAGTTGGTCTGGCGCGTTTCGCCTGAGACATCCTCGCAACTCTGACTTCTGAGATGCCGCGCAAGAGGTGGTCCAGCCCATTTCGCCTGAGACATCCTCGAAACTCTAGGCTCCGAGATGCGGCGTGAGAGGTGGTCTGGCGCGTTTCGCCTGAGACATCCTCCAAACTCTGAGCCCTGATATGCCGTGCGCGAGGTGGTCCGGCCCGTTTTGCTTGAGACATCCTCACAGTTCTGCGCTCTCAGATGCCGCGCGAGAGGTGGTCCGGCCCGTTTCTTTTGAGACATCCTCGCAACTCTGAGCCCCGAGATGCCGCTCAAGAGGTGGTCCGGCCCGTTTCACTTGAGACATCCTCGCACTTTTGTCTTCCGAGATGCCGCGCGAGAGGTGGTCCGGCCCGTTTCGTCGAGACGTCCTCGAAATGCTGGGCGCTGAGATGCCGCGCGCGAGGCGGTCTGGCCCGTTTCGCTTGAGATATCCTCGAAACTCTGAGCTCCCAGCTGCCGCGCAAGCGGTGGTCCAGCCCATTTCGCTTGGGAAATCCTTACAATTCTGACCTCGAAGATGCCGCGCCCGACGTAGTCTAGCCCGTTTCGCCTGAGACATCCTCGCAACTCTGAGCTCTGAGATGCCCTGCGCGAGGTGGTCCGGCCCGTCTCGCCTGAGACATCCTCTCAACTCTGAGCTCTGAGATGCCGTGCGCGAGGTGGTCTGGCGCGTTTCGCCTGAGACATCCTCGCAACTCTGAGCTCCCAGATGCCGCGCGAGAGGTGGTCCAGCCTGGGGGCCCAGAAGACCACATGTTACATATCCCCCCTGGGACCCTGGGAGCCCCAGGATGCCCCAGAGAGCTTCAGGAGGCCGCAGGACGCCCAGGACAGGCCCCATGGTTCCCCAGGAGATTCCCAGGAGTCTCCCACGAGGCCCCAGGAGGCCCCCTATCAGAACGTGTCAAGTTAATACATATCCGGTGACGATTCGTTGATTTTTCCTTCTCTTGTGGCCCCCCCCCTCATTCTGGGGGTCCCAGACGGCAACATGTTAGATATCCCCCCTGGGAGCCCCAGGAGACCCAGGAGGAAACCCCAGGAGGTCCACAGGAGGCCCCAGGAGACCCCCGCACTTCGGAGCTCTGAGACGCCGGGCTTCAGGAAGCTCCAGGTGGGGTCCAGAAGGCCACAGGAGGCCCCCGCAACTCGAAGCTCTGAGACGCCGCGCCCGAGGTGGTCCGGCCCGTTTCGCCTGAGGCTTCTTCGCAGGACGTTTCGACCGAGACATCGTCGCAACTCTGGGGTACGAGATGCCGCGCGCAAGGTCGTCCAGCCCGTTACGCTGGAGAGATCCTCGCAACTCTGGGCTCCGAGATGCCGTTCGGGATGAAGAGGTGGAGGAGGAGGAGAAGGAGGAGGAGATGAAAGGGAGAAGGAGGAGGAAGATGATGTGGATGAGGGAGCAGGCAGGAGGAGGGGAGGAGGAGGAGGAAGAGGAGGAGGAGGGAGAAGGAAGGGAGTTGCAGGACAGGACTAACGGGAAGCGAGTATGACGTGGACTTGTCAGAACGTGTGCGAGAGGTTGTCCGGCCCGTTTCGTTTGAGACATCCTTCCAATACTGAGCCCAAAGATGTCGCTCGCGAGGTGGTCCGGCCCGTTTCGCTTGAGCCATCCTCACAATGCGAAGCTCGAATCTGTTGCGCGCGAGATGGTCTGGCCCGTTCTGCCCGAGACGCTTCGTTTCTTCCAATCCTGAGACGCTGAGCACAGGGGCCCCAATCACAACCTCTCTCATTCCTTCTCCCGCCTCTCTCTTCCCGCTTCCCGCATGGCTCCTCGTCCCTCCCCCCTCTCCCGCCTCCCGCCTCCCGCTGCTGCGCCTCTGCCTCCGCCTCCCCGTCCCCGCCGTCGTCGTTTCTGCCGCCTCAGCATCCGTCATGCGCGCCCTGCCTTCCGCCCTCCTCATACATCCCACGTCACGATGTTTCTTTTGAGACGTGCGTTAGCTTCCTGATCGGTGTGCGTCATGCAAGTTTTCGTGTAAACATCCCTGGTGCAAACATCATGTTATAACGTTCTAACATGCCATGCCAGCCCGCACTGGACGGGCATGCAATCGACCTTGGAAACCGCAGTGGGTTTGAACACCCTTTTTGGGGATACGTCACTTTGGCTAGATTTTTTGTTTTCTCTCTCTCTCTCTCTTTCTTCTCTCTCTCCCTCTCTCCCTCTCTCCAGCTCTCTCTTTCTCTGTCTCTCTCTTGCCACCGGGCTACCCCTGGCTGGCTCAGCAGTGCCAGCGCGCTGAAATCAGGGCCACCTCCCTGGGCGCTGTCGGCACCTTGCCCCCCCCCCCCCCGCGTCCCGCGAGCCAGGAGATCCCGGGCCCCATCTGGGCCCGGCGGCGCACAGGGAGCGGGTCGGACGGGGCGCGAGAGGGGCCATGCGAGCAGGCAGGGGAGTTTTCACAGGAGCCCCCACCGCCTTGCAGCGCAGGCCTTCCCGAAAAGTGCTCCTCGGAGTGGTCTTGGCCCTGCTGTGCTCTCAGAGGGGGGAGGTGGTGGTGGTGGTGGTGTGGGGGGGTTCCGGCGCACCCGAAAGAGGCAGGGGATCTCTCAGAAGTCCTCCCGGCTCGCAGAGGAGGAGGAGGAGGAGGAGGAGGAGGAGGAGGAGGAGGAGGAGGAAGAGGAGGAGGAGGAGGAGGAGGAGGAGGAGGAGGAGGAGGCCCTCCTGGAGAGGCCCCCTCAGGAGCTTTCGGCCAGGCCCCCCTGGAGCCCTTTGAGGGAGAGCCCCGCGCCGCGCCTTCCCTTGGAACGCCGCGCCCCGCGCTCGCCGTGCGCGTCGCCAGCAGGTGGTGGCAATTTGGTGGCGGCGGTGGGCCCCCCCTGAAAGAACACGTTTTTGAAGGCAAGCCTACGGGGGAACGACCAGTGACATGAGCATGAGAACTCGGAGGTCCGCGCGGATTCATCGGATGGGCGCCGGGGAGGTGGATCGAGCGCCGATCCGCGAAATCCGCGCGGACCTGAGAGTTTTTTACCTTCGCGTCATTGTTCGTTGCCCTGGGCAGTAACTTTTGAGGGCAGCACGTCTTGGATGTATGTGTGTGTGTGTGTGTGCCTCGGTACCCTTCCATTCTCTCCCCCGCCTTCCTTTGGAACGGGCGAGGGCGGGGAACGGGCGAGAACGGTCCAGTGGCAGGACTGCTTACCGACATGCTGTGTTTCGATTGTGCTGCCTTGCGCTGCGCCCCGCCGCCGCCGGCCCCCTGGTGCAGCAGCCGCCGCGGGCCCGCCGGCGAGGCTGGCCGCGCCACGCGATCGGGGCGTGACCCGTCCCCCTGAGCGGCTCGCTCCCTCTGCCCCCCTTCCTTCGGCCTCGTCCTCCGCTCAAGCATCGGGGCACAATTCTCTTTAATGGCGCCCCCGTTTAGGCGTTTCCGCTGGCGCAGACGACCCCTTGCCTCGCCGCCGACGCCAAAGAGTTTCGGCTGCGTTGGAGGCGCCATTCCTCGCATCACGCCGCCGCTGTGGGCCGCGTTGCGTGGGAGAGAATGTCGGGAACGCCTTGCGGCACATCCTGGGGCCACTCCCCAGGACGCCCCGCGGCGACCGTCCCCAAGGATTCCAGACGGCATTCGAGCCCGGGTGCGCTCCCCTCTCCTTCCCACGTCCTGGGGCCCTCCCCCCTGGCGCGTCCCCTGGACCAAATTACGGCTGCTTCTTGACTAGCCCATATTTTTTGATTGCGCTGGTGGCACCGTTCTTCACATCAGATCGCCATTGCGGGCCGTGCTGCAGGAACAGAAATATGTCCGTCCTAAGGGAGCCCGATCTCGCCTGCCTGTGTCTTTCTTGCTCTCGTGGCGGTCTAGCTCGCGAGGGCGAAGAACCTCTGCACCCCATCCTCTGATGTCTCCCCCCCCTCGGGCCCCAGATCTGGGAAATCACCTGTTGGCTCAGATCGGTTTGCCCCCATATTTTGGGCTTGCCCCAGCCGGTCAGTCCCAGCAGCCCCGAACTCAGAGACGCTTGCGTCTCTCGGCGGCGAGCGAGGGGGGGGGGGGAGTGAGAAGGAGGAGGCCTGCTCAGACGCCAGTGCCCCCCCGCGCCTTCTGGAAAGCTTTCTGCACCTCCGGGGGAGGCCCAGAACACTCTTCGGGAGGCCGGGGGACTTCCAAGCCTGCTGAGGATCTGGACGCCCGAAATGGGTACGGAAAGAATGGGTACAATGCCCAACAGCAGTTCCTGTTCATTTTGAACAAGACTCGCCGTCGGTGTCGCCGCGGCCTGTGTCCATTCGAGACTGAAGGCCGCCTGCCCAACAGCGGCCGCTGTTGGTTTGGGACAAGATCTGTTGTTGGGCATTGTACCCGGTCTTTCCGTACCCATGTCGGGCGTCCAAAGAGGAGGCCCGCCCCTTCTCGCTCCCCCTCCGCGCTCGCCGCCGAGCCTCCCGCTTTCACCGGGGCCCGCCGGCGCGGGCCCGCCGCCGTTCCCGCTTCCCCGCGCGCCTCTCCGCCCGGGGGCGAGGAGGCGCGCCGTCGGGCGCAGGCTTTCCCTGGAACGCCCTGCTCCTCTCCTTCCAGCTGCCCCTACCCCCCCCCGCCCCACATCCAGCTTCCAGCTTCCCCTCCCCCCCTCCTCCCTTCTCCTCCCTTCCCCTCCCCCTCCCGTCCCCTCCCCTCCCTTGTCTTCTCTTTCCAGCTTCCCCCCCCCCTCGCCCCTGAGCGCGCCCGCGCCCCAGGAACCGAAGGAAAGCGCAGCGGCGCCAGCACGAACTCCTGGCGCTCCGCGCGGGTCTCTGGGGTCTGCGCGGCGGGGGGGCCCCCTGGGGGCGCTTCCGGCGCCGCCCCCGGCGCGCTCCGCGCGCCGGGCGCCAGCGAGGGGATCCACCGCAGATCCAAGATATCCGCGCGGAGCGTCAAAGAATTAAATGGTTCTGCACTTCCGTCTTCTATGCCAAAGTTGTGCCTGTTTTGCCTTGCGTGCTGTTGTTTTGCTTTCTACACGCACGCCGCTTGAGACTTGCAGTATGAGGAGCTGCTCTTCTTCATGCGTCGTTTTCCTCCGCGCTGTTTTTTATGTTATGGTCATGCCGCTTGTGTTTTTTCATGCTAGAGGTTATGCTTGTGCCGTTCTTCTTCTAAGGAAGGCGCGCGCACCTCCGCCCCGTGGGCGGCCGGCGGCCCTCCCGTTCCAAGGGGAAGGGCGCCGCGCTTCGTCGGCCAGCTGCTGCCGCGCGGGCTCGGCGTGAGGCGCTGCTGGCGCCGATTCGACGCCACCGACGTGGAGGACGACGACGACGCCGACGACGCCGACGCCGACGCCGAGGCCGGCGACGACGACGACGACACGACGCCGACGCCGACGCCGACGCCGACGCCGACGACGACGACGACGCCGACGCCGACGCCGACGACGACGACGACGACGCCGACGCCGACGCCAACGACGACAACGACCCGACGCCGACGCCGACGACGACCACGACCACGACCACGACCACGACCACGACGACGAAAACGTCGCCAACGACGACAACGAAGACGTCGACGACGTCATCAACGGGGGCGTCGGCGTGGGGACAGCGCTCCTCGAAAGAGCCCGCCCCAGGTCTGGGAGCTCACCTCCTGGCTTAGGTCGACGTTCCCCTCCCGGCTCCACGGCGAGTTCCTCGCGGACCTGCGCGCCAGGGTAGGGAACAAGGAGGTCCGTCGCGGGGCGGGGGGGGCGGTTGGGGGCAGACAGGGTTAGGAGGAACAGATAGCTTTAAGTCGGGCATGTTCCTAAACATAGTGTGTTGGCGTTTTGTCGTGCCTTGTTGTGCCTATGTTTGCTTTTGCTTGTGCTTGTCAATAGTTTGTCAAAAATCCGCCTGCAGGGGGGACAGGCCCGACCCAGAGGTAGACACAGGCGCACATAAATGTCGTAAGCCGCGAACAGATGGGCAGTTATGGGAAATCGAGGGGAAGACCAGACTGCAGCAAATATTGAAAAGTAGCATGGGGAATCCCGAAGTATGTATCTAGCCATTTTTGTTTGTGGGGTCCTTTTATAGAATCTGCGGTTCATAGCTGGGCCCGTGGGGTTCTGAGGGATGAGGCCCCCATGACGAATGGCCTCCAACGGCGAGGGTCCAGCCTGGGATCCCGTTCTTCTTCTCAGCGCCCAATCCATGAGGGCCATAACTTTGATCGACAGGAGGAGGGGGAGGATGAGGAGGATTAGATGCTCGTGTTGGGAACCTTCCTGGGGCCCACCTCACGGATCTGTTTGACTCTAGTTCGACCCCAGTTCGACCTCCTCCTCCGCCGGCCTGGAAACGGGCTGGCGCGTCCGCGCTGCGCGAGCATACGGGGCGGGCGTGCGCGGCCCATCACGGTCATCGGGCGCGTCCACACGGGGGGGGGTCGCAAAGTATGGTCCGAGGGAAAAGCCGGCGGCGCTGGTCGAGCAGCGCCACGAGGGAAGACCTCGGCGACCGAATATGGGGACCTGTCCGTCCCGGCAGCGCAATAGTATTGCAACGCGACACCTACTCTATACCATATTCACCTCAGGCCTGTGTGGCCCCGATGATCTTAGTCCCAGTTAGCCACTGGTGCCAAATAGGTACAGTGGAGGCCCGACAACAAGAAACCTTCCACAAGAAACCCAACCCTGAGACCCCTGGGCGTCCACTGATTTTCGGCGTGGTAACGTCACGCTTTCCATTGTCCATTGTAAAACCATCGACCCCCCCAAAAAGGGTACCATTGAGGCGAGCAGGGTGTTTCTTGGCATGGGCCTCCACTGTAGGTATGGTTCGAATCATGGTCCATGGTCCGATCCGAGGCATGTGCACGGACCAGGTGAGATAGCACGACTCTGGCCATGAGATCCCCCCCCTGTCGTCACCCCCCTCCCAGCCGCCCCCGAGGACAGACAACAGAGAGATAGAGAGAGAGAGAGAGAGAGCAACCAAAAGGCCAGAGGACAGGCAGCGGGCGCGCGGAGGCAGAGCGGCAGGCAGAAGCGGGCAAGGTGCGCCCGAACGCAGAGTGGCCCGGAAAAGCAGAGGGGCCCTGGGAGACACGAGAAAGTAGACACCGGCCTTCGAGGGCTCCCCGTACTTTTCCAGCTTCTTGGGATGTGCATCTTCCCCACCCATCTCTTGTATGTTCCTATCTGTTGTCCGAATGTTACGCTCGTGCGTGCCTATGTCCATGTATCCCTTCTGCGAAGCCTCCCCCCCGCTCGCTGGGTCGCATCAGGACCCCTCAGGGACCCCTCAGGACACACTCCTTTCTGACGATGGTCAGACTCTAGCGCGGTGGATGTAGCGCTCCTGTGGGTTAAAAACGTGCGCGGCCGACTCAGGCAAAGCGACTAGCACATTGAGCAGACGGCACGTGCAGCACAGGCCAGGCGAGCAGAGAAAGGACAAATAATAGCCCTTCGTCGGTACAGAGTAACGCCGTCGCCTGCCGGTTGAGGGAAGGAAAGAAGAACATAATTGTATGGACATGTAGAACATGACAACAGCTGCTCCTCCTCCTCCTCCTCCTCCTCCTCCTCCTCCTCCTCCTCCTCCCCCTCCTCCTCCTCCTCCTCCTCCCCCTTCTCCTCCTCCACCTCCACCTGGGAGTGGACGCCCTGGGGTCGTCCCCTCCCACTCCGTCGCGCTCGTCGGCCACGCCTGGGGATGACGGCTGCACCTCTCAGAGGACAAAGGCCGCCAGCTTCGAGCTTCGAGGAGGAGTAGGAATTTTGCTTTGAGGAGGTCCCTGGACGCGAGGATGCTTAATTTGGTCCTCCAGGGTTTGTGGGAGCCGCAGGCGGTGTCAGAGGAAGGGGGATGAAGGGCAGCAGCAGGAGGAGCCAGCATGGGTGTGAGGATTGCTTCAGTGGGCTCTCGGGGTGTTTGGGGGTTATGGGGGGGCCTGGAATATGTTCGGTGTGCAGGACGGACAGTTGTGGAAGAGGGAGGGAAGCAATCTCCGTGATCATCCCTGGAGCTTGCTCCAGCTGTGCGGCTGCGGCGCCCAGTGTCGCGCCTGTCCGCCGGGGCTGCGCGGTCATACCGTGTTTGAGGGGTTATTTCCGTTCCGTCTGGGCCGCCCCCCAGAGGTTGACAAGGCCTGGTGCTCCGAGATGATGATGCAGTATTTGGAGGACACCGCGTACGACAACAAGGAGGGCGTCTCGGCGGCCAAGGCTCTTCCCTTCGAGCCCCATCTCCTCGTCGCCGTCACGTGCCTACTCGTCATCCTCCTCCTCTCCGCCGTCCCCTTCCCTGCCTCCCCGCGGACGTTTGGATTTTGTCAACGCGCAGTTGGGCTCTCTCGGCCCCAGCGTTCGCGCGGATCTCGCGCCGCGGGGCCGTCCCCCGTGGGCCCCCGGGTGCCCTGAAGGCTCAGACTCGGGCACACCGCCCGACTTGACACTCTCTCGGACGAGGGACGGCTGAGTCCTTTCCTCTTCTGTCTGCGACTTCGTTGTCGTCCGCCCGACCTCGTCGTTGCCCACTCGCCGTCGTCGTCCACTCACCGTCGTCGCCAACCCTCGTCAGCGTCGTGCCCGTCGTCGTCACAGTCCAGTTGCCCCTAGCCTCGTCCCCGCTTTGATTGTCGTCGTATCCGGTGTTTGTCCGCTTGTCGTCGTCGTCGTCTTCGTGCTCGTCGTCGCAGGTGTTTGCTTCTGTCTCGCCGTCGCCCTCCCTCACCGAGAGGTCCGCGACTTCCTCGATGGAGGAGCCCGGCCCGGCCACAAGACCAACAGCGCGACCGCCTTGCTCCTGGTAGTGCTGAACCCGTACTCGACGCTCGCGGAGCTCACAGAGGCCGCCATCCAATGTCGAGGGGGCGGGTTCGAGGATCGGTCATTCTCCCCAAACGATGCTTGCACTTAGGGGTTTTTACTCTTGAAAGAGACTGGCCCTGGACGGCGGTCTGGCAGTTCCGTGCTCGCCGTCGCCACCCCGTCGCCGCCTCGTCGTTGCCCGTCGTGTGGGCCTGATTGTCGGTCTGGCGGTTCCGTGTTCGCCGTCGCCGCCCTGTCATCTTTGTCACCGCCCCGTCGCCGCCTCGCATCGGCCCATGTTCTTAGCAAGGATTAGGATTTACCTCCCCCCGCCCCCGGGGTTATCCGTCGCCCATTTCGTATTTCATGATTTCGCCACATCGTCCATCCGAAATTCGAAGTCCTACCATCCCAGCCAGGCCGCTATCGCCCCCCCCGCCATCCTCTGCAATAGAAGCAATAGAATGCTATGCGAGCGCGCTCGTTCATCAACCATCCAAAGCTTTGAAGAACCCCTTGCAGCAAACGGGACGCGCGCGCATGCCGAAATCCTTCGCAACTTGAAGGTTCGCTAGGATTTCAAGCTCGAGTAACCAAAACCATATGAAACACATTTGGTTTCGCAACACGGGTTTGCAAAACAGCTTGCGTTCGCGCTCTTGCGAATTCAAAAAAAAGGTGTCACGGACCTCCCGCGCCGCATTCCGAAATCACTCGAACACCCTTGCGCGCGTGCTGGGGGGGTACGATCCGCTTGAAATAGTACCATGCGGGCCGCTCGCGCGCCGGCCGCGCGCGCATGTCGAACTCATTCCACACCTTTATCACCGCCGCGATGACGCCGCCATTGTCTCCGCAGTGATCAGCATCGTTGTCAAAATCGCGACCAACATCGCTACGATCATCCTCCAGTCTACCGTTGTCGACTTTGCCATGATATCGCTCCCGCTCAAGTCCCCGACTCCCGCTGATGTGCCCGCTGGGATGCGATCCGCGGTCAGCGCCACCGCGGCCGTGTCGGTCGCGCCAAACTAGCTGGTAGCTGCGCGCGCACTCATGCGCGCGCTGGCGCGGCCGTTGAGATGCACTGGCCGACGCCGAGGATTAATTTCAATTGTCCCCGCATTGGTTTTGCGGACCAAGTTTTGGGCGGGTGTGAGGAATGATTGCGCGAGAGTGGACGTGACAACGTCAACTTGAGCATTGGTGAGTTGCACCGCCTAGATTCTCTTCTTTAGTAAAGACTGGGGATCCCCCTTCTGGGCGTATCGATATACATTTTCGCGTTGCAATGTGTTCATGATTCTGCCCCATCCCAGCCCAGTCGGTATCGACCCCCCCGTCATCTCTTGGAACACATACGATGCGCGTGCACTCGTTCATCAACAATCATCAGTTTCCAAGAATCCCTTGCAACAAAAGACGGGGTGCGCACGCGCGCGTCGTCACGCGCGCATGCCGGAATACATGTGCAGGCTTCATAAGGATCTCATGATACCAGAGAAAAAACCCAATCAGAATTTTGGGAGGGGGGCTATGGGGTTTTAGGGCTTTAGGGCTATGGGGCTATAGGGCTATAGGGCGATGTGGCCATAGGGATTTAGGGCAAGAGGCCTTTAGGGCTATAGGGCTACAGGGCTGTAGGGCTGTAGGGCTAAGGGCTATAAGACTATTCGGGCTATAGGGCTATAAGGCTACAGGGCTATATACGGCTATAGGGCGTTAGGATCATAGGGCTACAGGGCTATAGGGCTATAGGGCTATAGGGCTATAGGGCTATAGGGCTATAGGGCTATAGGGCTATGGGGCTATGGGGCTATGGGGCTATTGGGCTATTGGGCTATAGGGCTGTACGGCTATAGGGCTATAAGATTATAGTGCTATGGAGATATAGGGCGATTGGGCTATTGGGCTATAGGGATATAGGGCTATTAGGCTAGGCGCCCCCGGGCACTTCTGGGCACCCCGGGCACCCGGGCACCCCTGGGCACCCGGGCACCCGGGCACCCCCGGGCACCCTCGGGCACCCGGGCACCCGGCCCCGGCCACCCGGGCAATCGGCGGCACAGGCGACCTAACCCTTTAATCCGCTAGGACCCCTATAGAGGCAAGCTCTGATTGGGAAAAAATCGAGCGCCACCCCCCTCCAAAAAAAAACAGCGTCTCGCCCCCCAGATTTTCAAACAAACAAAATCACGGGCGTTCGCGCTCGCGCTAATGTTCCAGAAAACCATGCGTTTTTTGCATTTCCAGGAAATGCGACCAAACGTTCTTCGCGCGCGCTTAAGTCGGAATCGCCCGGGCGCCCTTGCGCGCGTGCCGTCGCGAAAATATGTTGCAACAAATGGGGCAGAGTACACGCGCGCGCGTCGTCGCGCGCGCATGCCGAAATCCTGCAACAATTTTCGGTTCCGCATCGGTTTCACAGTTGCATGTCCAACAACTTCAACAACACATGGTTTCGCAACAACAGTTTTCAACACAAGCGCGCGCTCTCGCGGAATCTTTTTGGAACCGTGCGCGTTTCAGCATCTTCATGGACATCTGCCAAACGGGCCTCTGGCGCCGCGTGCCGACATCCTTCGCGCACCTGCGCGCGTGCTAGTGTCAAGTCAAACCGCGCGGGCCACTCGCGCGTCGGCCGCGCGCGCACGTCGAACTCTTTCCAAAACCTTCACCGCCGACGCGAGGAGGCCGTCATCGTCGCTGGCGCGATCAGCATCGGCGCCCGTGCAGGCTGCGCCTTCGTCGGTGCGAGCATCGTCACCAGCGTCGCCACCACCGCCATCCGCACCGTAGCCGGCGTTGCCATGATACCTCGCCCGCCCAGGTCGCCAACTCTCAGTGAGGTGCCCGCTGGGATGAGCCCGGCGGTGAGCGCCACCGCGGCCGCGTCGGCGGCGCCAAACTAGCTGCCCGCTGCGCGCGGGAAATAGGGTCGGCGCGGCAGTAGAGATGCACCAGCCAACGCCAAGCATGCATCGGAAAACCAAGTTGCGGGTGGGTGGGTGGGATGTTTGCACGGGCCTGGGATGTGTCAATACGTGCGTTAAAACCAAGTGCGCCGCATAGGTTGACACACGTAGCCGGCACCAAACCGATAGCACCGATTACACAACTTGGAGCGAATCGCGTAGATTGCACCACGTGGATTCCCATGTCTATAAGAGAATGAGAATCTACCCCCCCTTGAATTGACGGCCCCCGTTTGGCATGGCAACTGAAATGTGATTCTGCGCCATCGTCCATCTCGGATCTGACTGCCCACCATCCCAGCTAGGCCGGCATCGGCACCGCCGCCCCCTTCATCTTCTGCCACACACACCATGCGCGCGCATTCGTCAACCACACAAATCATCATATTCTTGGACATCTTGCAAACCGTGGGACGAAATGCGCGCGCGCGTCGTCGCGCGCGCGCCTTGCCAAATTCTTTTTTGCATCATGAATTGCTTGCTCCGACACGGGCCTCTCGCGCGCGCGTGTCGGAGTCGCTCGAACGCCCTCGCGCGCACGGTGTCGCGAGAAACCCTTTTCAACGTGCGCGGTGAAGCGCGCGCGTCGTCGCGCGGGCGTGCCGGAGTCTTTCAAACACCGGAAGGTTTCATTCGGGTTTCAAAGTCGAGTGCCCCGAAACGCATGAAACAATTCATGGTTTGGCAACGTCGGTGTTCAAATGTGCCCGCTATCGCGCCCCTGCGACTTGTTCAGGAAACCGCGCGTTTATTTTTCACTCGTTCATGGAATCTGGCCAAACGGGACCCTCGCGCCGCGCGACGAAATCGTGCGAGCGCCCTTGCGCGCGTGCTGAGGTGGGGGAAGATTCAAAATCAGCGTCAAATGATACTAAGCGGGCCACTCTCACGCGCCGGCCGCGCGCGCACGTCGAGCTCCCACCGATGCCTTTATCGCCGACGCGTGGGCACCATCGTCGTCGATCAGCATCGGCGCCGTCGTTGGTCTTGCCGTCGTCGATGTCGAGATGGCCACCAGCGACGCCACCATCGTCATCGCGTCTTCTGTTGCCGGCGTTGCTATGATGCCGCGCCCGCCCAGCTCGCCGACTCGCATTGAAGTGCCCGTGGGGTAGTGTCCAGCGGCTTCCGCCACCGTTGCTGCGTCGGTGGCGCCAAGCTCCCTGGCCGCTGCGCGCGCGAGCATGCGCGGGCGCGCGCGGCCGTGGAGATGCACCGGCCTTCCAAGCACTCATCCTTATCGCCGCCGCATGGGCGTTGAAAACTAAGTGGCGGGTGGGCGGGCGGGGTGATTGCACGCGCACAGGAGCGGGCAACTCGCTGCGAACAGGAATTAATTGCACCGCGCGGGTAGCGCAACATGAATCACGCAGTTTTTTTTTCCCCAAAGGAGTAATAGGATGCGGCCCCCATCGGGTCTGACCGGCCCCCCTGGGGATGTGCAATTTACATTCGGTTTTGCCCCATCGCCCATCCTGCCCCATCTTTGCATTTGATTCCATATCGCCCCAGGCAGGCCAGCGCCGCCCCTTACATCATCTGCGTAAGAATGCTACACGCCTGCTCGTTGAATAAAACAACAGCAGGTTGAATAATCCGCTACAGCAGAATGGGGCGAATTGCGCGCGCGCGTCGTCGCGCGTGCCATGCCGAAATCCTTCAAAAAACCATGGTTGCGCAAGGATTTGCGAATCGAGGGTCGCGACGACATTTGCAAACTCATGGTTGTGCAACATATATACTCAAACAAAAGAGAGCCTGCGTTCGCGCTCTGGCTGATTCTTAAGACAACCATCGGTTGCTCAACCTATCCGTGAAATGCTGTCAGACGGGCCTCTCTCGCGCTCGCGTCGACGTCGTTCGAACGCCCTTGCGCGCGCGCTGTCGCAATAATCCATTTGTTGCACAAAAACAGGGGAAGTGCACGCGCGCGCGTCGTCGCGCGCTCCGGCCGCAATTGGGTTTCATTCGGATTTCAGCAACGAGTGCCCCGAACACATCTGGGTTTTCAAAAAACAGAATCGCGCGTGCGCTCTTGCGAATTCATGAGGGAACCAGCGATTTGTTCAACATTACCGTCCGATTCTGCCAAGCGGGTCTCTCGCGCCGAATTTCGAAAGCTTCCGAAAGCCGTCTTGCGCGTGCTCAGGGGGGGGGCGGGATTCGCGCTGAAGAGTATCGCGCAGGCCGCTCGCGCGCGTCGCCCGCGCGCGCGTGGCGAACTCTTCCCAAACCCTCATCGCCGACGCGATGACATCGTCACCGTTACCGGCCGGCATGATCCGCATCGGCCCCGTCATCTGCCTTGCCGTCGTCATTGCAAACGTCGCGACAATCATCGCTACCCGCATCATCGTGTCTACCGCTGTCGGCGTCGCCATGATACCGCGCCCGCCCAAGTCACAGGCTCGCACAGAGGTGCCCGCCGGGTAGTGTTCAGCGGTCAGCGCCACCGGGTCCGCGTCGGTCGCGGCGCACTAGCTGACCGCGGCGCGCGAGCATGCGCGGGCTAGCTCGGCCGCAGAGATGCACCAGCCATCGCCAAGCACTCATTGCAATCGCCGTCGCATGGGTTTCGCAAAGCAAGTTGCGGGTTCGTTGGTGTCATGATCGCGTGAGCAATGGAGTTCCCAACTCACTGCGAGCATTGGTTGCATCACGAAGATTGCATCGCAATTATCCACCTTTCTTCAAGAGAAGTAGGATATGTCGCCCAACCCCTGCGGTTATCTTTTCTCCCTGGGGATGTGCAGTTCACAAACGATTCTGCCCCATCGCTCAGTCGAAATATGCAGTCGCACCATCCCAGCAAAGCTTGGTTGGACCCTCCCCTTCCGGCACCCTGTGCTGCAACAGACACGGTGCGCGCACGCTGGTTTATCAACATCCACCAATTCTGCAAATCCTTTTTTGCGGGAAACGGGACGAAGTTCATACGCGCGTGTCGTCGTTCGCGCAAGCCGACATTTCCAAATACATAGTTCGTAGGGATTTCAAAGTCTGGTGCACCGAAATATACAGAAACATTTGATTTTGGCGACATGTTGCTTATTGTGAAATGGGCGCGTTGGTGATCTTGTGTCAAGCGAGAATTAAGGGTGACCGGCTGGGCTTCGCTCGCGCGCCCATGAAGTCATTGAATCGTCTTTGCCCGCGCGCTGGGGGGGCACGATCCTTGTCCAATTAAGCCATACGAACCAAGCGCGTATGTATGCCGCGCGCGGATGAATGTCGAACTCTTTCCAACATTTTCAACACCGACACGAGGGCAGCATCATCGCTTTCGGCTTGATCAACATCGGCGCCGACATTGGCCGTGCCGTCGTTATCGTCATCGTTTCCACCGGCATCGTTACTATCATCATCGTGCCTGCCGTTGTCGACAACGCCATGATACCGCACCCGCCTGGGCCACCGACTCGCAGTGGAGTGCCCGCGCGTTAGCGCGGCCGACAAAACGCGCCTGGGAAGTGCCCAGCGGTCAACGCCACCGCGGCCGTGTCGGCCGCGCAAACTAACTAGCTGGTCGCTGTGCGTGCGAGCGTGCGCCTGCTAGCGCGGCCGCAGCGATGCGCCAGCCAGCGCTAAACAGTCATGGCAATCGCAGCCGACGTGGTTGTTGCGTTTGTGTGAACGGGACGATTGCGTGAACACTGGGAGTGACAACTTCAACTTCGACGGGACGAATGGCACCACATAGGTTGCACCACGCGTGTTGCTCCACATGTTGTCCAACATGTATGGCACCACGAAGACAGCACAATCTGGACCGCACAACATACATGTCATAACATTGATGGCGCAAACCAATTAAGTCGTAACACATCAGTTGTACTTGCACAACATATATTACATCACATCGGTTGCACCACATATGCGGTTCCACACAGAGAGGCTAGACGCAAACTGTTTGGGGCCCGCGAGACGTATCATGTGTGTTTCATTTCCCCCCCACCCGCTTGCACTTAGAGATGCTGGCTTTTGTTACTTGGGCAAGTGGACGGGTCGGCCGCGGATGTTCCACGTTGCTGCTTGGTGGGCGTTCGCGGACGCCCCGTGCGCTGGGTGGGTCGGCCCAGCTTGTGCCCAGTTGCCCCTTCGTGGGCGCTCGTAGGCGCCCAATGCGCTTTGCGGGTCTGCCGAGGTAGCGCCAAGTTGCCGCCCGAGCCGCCTCCTGGGCGCCCCGTGCGCTGAGCTTACATCACGTAGCTTGCACCCTGTAGCTTGCGCGACACAATTCACACCATTCAGCTTGCATCACATAGTTTATGCAGCATCGCTTACACCACATAGCTTGCACCGTGCAGCGTTCCCCGTCAGTTCACTTTGCACAACTTACAGCACATAGCTTGCACCGCATGGTTTTCACCTCCACAGTGCAATACATAGCCGTTTGTGGTACACTCCAACCAACATGCTGTTGACAATGTTTGTTCAGGCTCCGAAGGTTTCGAATCTTAGGAGCTCCTGCGAAGGCTGTGAGTGGCTTCCATCTTTCCCGCCGTCAGATCGCCTGTTTCGTATGTTAAGGCCCCTTAGGGTACAGCTGCGGGCGGACTGGTTAGAGATCTCATAGCGCCAAGGGTTATCAGTCGCCACAGGTGATGCTTCTCCCGAGTCTTGACCCCACGGCTGGCTGAGCTGGCTGTCCGCTCCCTGCTTTTCCTTTTGCTCCCCCCCCTCCCCTCTGCCGCCTCCTCCTCCTCCTCCTCTTTGTGATTCGTTTGACCGCGGTCTCGCGGGCACGCGCGGGGAGACGCAGTCGCCCCGTTGGCCGCCTGGCGCAAAAGAACAAGCAGGAACAACAACTCGTTGTGCCCTCCCGGCGCAGGCGTTCTGCTGGCCGTCGGCGACCCTCTCACTGCCACGGCGGGCGCGGCTCGGGGAAGACGGGTCGGGGCGGTGCCCGGGAGGGGTCGGGCGGCCGTTTTTGAGACGAATTTCGGCGGCAAGGTGTTGGCTCATCATCGTCAGCATCGTTCCTGCCACTCCATAGGGCAGGGTATATAAGGTGGCTCTGAAGCTGGGCCCCGCGAGGCAGAGCGAAGCAAAGTCCTGGGACCCTCCCTCGCCCTGCGTCTCGCGGGCCCTCGGCGGCCCTCCTCGCTGCCACGGCCGACGCGGCGCGGAAGCGGGGCCTGGGAGGTGTCGGGGGGCCGCTGGCAGGGCCGTGGGTCATCGGTCCTCAGAGCAGGTGGTTCTCCCAGCGTTCTCGCCTCCTCGCTCCTCCCCGTCTGCACGCATGCAGCACGCTGGCCCCTCTCTCCGGCCGCAGTCCTTTTGCACGAGTTGGTCGGCTCTTGTATCGGGCCGGACGAAAGGGGGGGATTGGGAAAGGGGGGGGTATGAAATTTGCTGCGTGCAGCTGGTTTCGGCCTCACCGAGGGGCCCAGTCCTCGATGCATAGCCGCCTCCGGCGCCGGGAGGCGCCGGGAAAATCAGCTACGTGAGCTGATTCTCACCCCCCCCCTTTGCTATCCCCCCCTTTCGCCCGACCCGATTGTAGTGTTCCTGGTTTGCCTGGCGACCTTCTGATGCGCTCAGCGGTCGAGGTTCTCCGAGTCGGGTGAAGTTCTGCGGTCGCGCTCCTTTCTCCCCCCAAGAGATGGCTCTCCCGGCGTACCCACCCTGGCCAGGGGTAGGCGTCGCGAAGCCCGACAGAGGTGGCGAGGGCAAGAGCAAGCGGCGGTTTTTGAAAGCGAAAAGCGGGTGGTGTTCTGTGGTGGCGCTCCTTCGTCCCCCCCAAGAGGTGGCTCTCCCAGCGTACCCACCCTGGGTAGGGATAGGCGTTGCGAAGCCCGACGGAGGTGGCGAGGGCAAGGGTCAGCGGCGGTTTTTGAAGCGACAAGCGGGTGGTGTTCTTTGCTGCGCCCAGGTTGTCCTTCAGGAGGTATCGGGGACATTTCGGGGGATTGTTGTTGGGGGTCCTTTTTAGCCCACTGGATGGGCCCCTTCTGGTCCACTTGAGTGCGTCATGTGGCTTCGTGAGGCAGCCTGTGAGCCTCTGGGGGGGCTCGAGGTCGTGTTGGAGCGGTGGCTTCCAGCGGTGCCCCAGTGGGTACGCTCTTTGGGCCCGCCTTGAGGCCGTCCTGGGGGCCGCCTTGGGCTGGTCTCGGGGGTCTCTGGCGCCGTCTTTGACGTTCTTCCGACCAGTGCAGCGAGAATGTGAGGATCACAAGAAAACCAGAAATGAATTCAGCCATTTCTGGCCTCGCGTGCTGGCCCCCGGGGCCGGCGAGAACCCCCAAGAGGGCCGCGGTCTGCCTCGAGAGGGGTGTGTCGGGCGCATCTTGGAAGGATCTGGGACCAGGACCCCTCCCTTGAGCCGTCGGCTCTGGCAATGAGACTCGTCATTCCTCTTCTCGGTGGAGCCGACGACGGTGTGCAGAGTCCCACCGTTCGCTCACGTCCAAGGTTGTGTGACTCGACGCAGGGCGTGGTGCAGCGGTTGCAGCCTGACCGAACAGGCTGATTGCGCTCCTTGACGCCCGTCTGGGGTGCTCTGAAGAACCTGACCCCCCCGCTCGAGAAGCGTCCCCACGTGTGTGGCGCACGCGCCTCGAACAAAGAGCCCGTCTGGGCCTGCCCGTGGCCCTGGGGTGGCCACACTGGAATCGGGGCCGCCGCACGCACCTCCAGGGAGAAAAGGAGGGGGGGGGGGGGGCGGCGGGGCGCCGCCCGGGCGCCGCCATGGCGGCGTGGGGGCCCCGAGGAGAGGGGCCTCCCAGCGACTGGCCTGCTCGGCGGGCCTGGCCCTCTGCCGGAGGAAGGCTCAAAGATAACCCAAACAATACTCTGGGGACGATTTTTTTAGTATTTTTTGGGTGTGTGTCATATATATATATATATGTCATTTGTCCTTCAAAATCAGCCGGTAGGGCGACATGCCCGACCTGATGCTTGCGGCCTCGGGCCGGCTCGCCTCGGGCTGGCGAGCTTGGAGGGACCTGGGAGGACGCAGGGACCGGGGGGAGAAAGCTTTCGCGCGCGTCACCGCCACTGGACCACCAACCCACGACCATTCTCCCCCTCTCACGCATCTCACACATCGACTACACGTAAGACTGACCCTTCGCCGGAGCGACCTTTGGTGCGGACCCATCGGGGTCCTCCGATCGCCAAACATGATGCGATAATAGCGTCACGCCGGCGGGGTCGCCGGAGCTCTCCAGACTGGTGTCGGGGCGCCGTCGGGAAGTCGCGACGGGTCTGCTCGCTGCGTCTGCGGTGCCCTCCTGTTGGCCTCGGCGGATCGGCGCCGCTTCTGCGAGGTCTGGCAGTGATGTGCCATGGCGTCGTGATGGTTTGCTCCACGTTGATCGGGTGTCTTGGCATTCCAACTCCCACAGTGGGGGGGGCTTTCGATGATGGGCGCGACGCTGCTGCACTCGGGCCGAACCAAAGGCGGGGATCGGGAAAGGGGGTGTCAGTTCTTGAATCTGCTGCATGCAGCTGGCTTCGGCCCCGCCGCCGGGCACATTCCTCGATGCGCGGGCGCCTCCCGGCGCCGGGAGGCGCCGGGAACATCAGCTGCGTGAGCTGATTCTCGACCCTGCCCTGTGCTATTCCCCCTTTTCGTTCTCCCCCGATACACCCGTCGGACATCGCAGGAAAAGGGATCAGCTGTCGTGGGCCCCAGGTTTCGTCTTAAGGCACTCCACGGATCTGAGCTGGGCCCTCGGCGTTTCCTTAGATCTTCTCTTCGTAGACAGCTCGTGCATCTGGACCTGGACTGCTGCTTACGACGACGCTTCGAGTGGAGTCCATTCTCTTAGCCTGAAGCCTTCTTACATCTACGCAGGGGTGTATGTTATCTTCCTCGGGGCCGAAGCAGGAAGCGCCGAGATAACCTCGGAAATCCCGGCTCCGATCGTGATTTCGGGTTGTGTTTGCGAATTGCTCCTCGGCCTTCCCAGAAACTTCGGGAACCCCCTGAGCAACGCATTCGTTATGAGGAAAAGCCTGGAGGCCTCGCGCGGCTCGTAATGGTAGTATTATCTAGTCCACACGTCAGCTCCGTAAGCTATGGATCGACGCTCGCGCGGCGATGCTCCAGGGTCAGTCCCACGTGATTCCGACGTGATTCCGACGTAATTCCGACGTAGTCCGACGTGAACCCGACGTAAACCCGCAGTGGATCCGACGTTAATCGGATCTCAAGTTGCCGCGCGAGGCCGCCAGGATTTTCCTCATCATAACATTCGATTTCGCCCAGGCCTTGTTTTACCCGCTGCCAGGAAGCTGGATGCTCATGACGCGGCCGGCCTGAGCGAAGGCCGGGTGTTCGTGGGCCGTTATGTTGTAGCGTACAGTGGAGACCAATGCCAAGAAACACCTTGCTTGCCTGCAGGGTGCCCTGGGTTTCTTGGGCTTCGACGTTTTTGCTATGGAAAGCGTGATGTTCCACACCAAACATCGATGGATGCCCTGGGGTCTCAGGGTTGGGTTTCTCGTGGAAGGTTTCTTGTGGTCGGACCCCTACTGTACTCATGACGCGGCCGGCCAGAGCGAAGGCCGGATGCCCGTGGCCAGATGTCAGCGCTCCGCCGTCCTGTCGTGGCGTGGGGCGGGGCTCCTCGTTGTACATCCAGCTCGTGGCCTGCGAGTGTTGCTCCAGCGAGTGGCTCGTCTGGATGCTCCACACGTGGATTCGGCCATGCATCGAGTTGTTGTCCAGCTTCCTGGTGCAGATTCGCGCTGTCCTCCGTGGCCCCCTCGTGACACTTGGAGACTTCTGATTCAGAAGTTCTGAATGCCAGTTATTTCGTTGAAGTAACATCAGCACCGACATGTTCCTCTTTTTCCTCCTCCTCCTCCTCTTCCTCCTCCTCCTGTACCTCCACCTCTTCCCTCCCTCCTCCCTCCGCCCTGTTCCTCCGCACGGTGCTTCTTTATCCTCCCCCCATCCTAATTTTTCATCCCTCCGCTTCTCCTCTCTCTTGCCTCCATCTTCCCTCCTCCTGTTTCTTCTCTCCTCCGCCCTCAAGCTCCCAAGGATCCCGACGAGTTCCCTACTCTCCTTCTCGCGCCCCCCATCCCTCCATCCACTCCTCCTCGATACCCACCCCGTCCATTATATCCTTCCTCATTCTTCACCTTCTCCGTTCCGTCCTTTCCCCTCCTCTCTGTTCTCCCCTCATCGCCCTCCCCTGCCTGTCTCCTTCTCCAGGTCTTCAGACTCATGCTGTCCGTGGACCCTGCGGTGGCCACGGAGCGGGACAACTTCAAGCTGAGCGCGCTCCAGTGGGCCGCAGACTACAGGCGCGGCCCCCGAATTACCCAGCACGGGCTTCGTCCTCCCCTGCAGGAAGGGAGGTGTCCGACCCCGCCTCGTTTGGGCCGATGTGAGTCCTGTACAGGTTTGGCTTGAGAGTTATACTTTCGCTGTGCAGTGTGTTGCGCTGTGCTTCAGCCATGCAGAAAGATTGCACGGACTGTGGGCACGATGGCTCAAGCTTGCGAACGCCTCGTGCTCTCGATCCTGCTGCCACAGTTGGTAGCAGAGCCTCGTGGGATGCTTTGGGCCAGAAGGCCAGCCATGGAGCTCTCCTGAGGGTGCTGCGTGCCTGGCGCGCGAACTCGAAGCACGTGCAGGCTCCGCCACGCAGGAGAGCGGTGGATCTGCGGCAGTGACGGGCGGCGACGAGCCCGACAGCAGCAAGGACGACCACGACAAGGACGCCGCCGACGACGCTGGCGCCGCCCTCGCGCCACCCACGCGGTCGACCCGCGCGTATCCAGCGCCCTCGCACCTCTGACGGCGGCGACGGCCCTAGGCGCCGGGTCGTCATCGGCACCTATATTCTCCCCGGAGCTCCTCCAGGGGTTCAAAACGATGCTTGAGCATGTAGTCGCGGCGACTACGACTCCCAGCCTCGCTAGGACTTTGGAGGGGGGGGTGTCAGATGACCCTTGCGATTCCCGGGCGGCGGCCACCCGCGCCAGCCTACGTTTTCCAGCTAGACGACGACAAGAAGATGGGGAGTGTAGAGCCAGCTGGTATGACGAGCAATGGCGCTGGGGCATCAGCGACTCGAGCGAGCACGACTGAAGAAGGACGGTCGCCACGAGACCGACTGGAAGGACTGGAAGCAGGACGACTGAAAACAGGATGTAGGCTGGTGGAGCGGCGGTAGACCCACGCGGGGCGACTTTTCAGATCCTTCTGAGTGGCCAGGCTGGACCGACTACCGACAGTGGCGCAGAGCGATGAGGCGCTGAAATGCCAAAACGGATGTAGCGGTGCATCGTCGAACCGAGAAGTTCTTCGAGGTTTTCGACTGGGACATACAGGTCCGCTTTGAAGACATCCCCGAGGAGACGCTGGCAGGAACAGGATGGTTCGACGCGATCCTGACTCAGATGGGCCTCGTGATCAGGGGACGTTCGGTGAAGTCCGGAGAGCGGCGTACGGGGCCAATCGTGACGGAAAGGTGACGTTGATCCAAGTTGCGCCACGGCGAGAGCATCGGTTCCGTGAGGCCGAGGGCCACGATTTCTGAATGAGTGATCGATCTAAGGGCTTGTCTGTAGAAGGGGGGCGCCGGGCTGTCGGCTCAAGCTACGCAGAACCTGCGCACCCTGGCTCGCGGCAGTCTGTATGTTGCCCAGGTCTCGTGGGCGCTCCAGCAGATGGGCTTCACTGGGTCCGAGCGCTTTCTCCCTTTTTCGTACACCAGAAGGGGAAAACACACACAGGCAAAATTAGCCGTCGACCCCCAGGAAAATATTGGAAAATATGGCAAGTGTTGGGGAAAACGAAGACCCAGAAAAGATTATAAAATTATCCCAGTGCGACCCTACCTAGGAGTTGGAGCATCCAGGAAAGCAACATCTACATCTACACCGACAGCTACATTAACACCTACACCTGCATCTACATCTACATCAACAGCGAGTCTCACATCGACATCTACATCCACACCTATATATATACACCTACATCTACATTTACATCTACACCAACACCTACATCAACATCTACACCTACACCTACAGCTACATCTACATCTACCTGTTCGCATTGATTGTGTTGTTGCTTTGCATGCTATGCTATGCTATGCTATACTTGGCTATGCTATGCTATGCTATGCTTGGCTATGCTATGCTCTGTTGTGCTAATGCTGCGCTACGCTGCGCTAAGCTAAGGTAGCCTAAGCGATGCTCCGGTATGCTATGCAATGCGATGATATGCTGCGTTATGTTCCGAGTTGTTGTGATATGCTGCGCTATGCTGTGCTGCGCTATGCGTTGCTATGTTATGATATGCGATGCTATGCTACGATATGCGATGCTATGCTATGCAGCGCTGTGCGATACTATGCTGTGATGTGCTATGATATGCTGCGCTGCGCTATACTCGACAAGGTTATGCTAAACTATGATATGCAATGCGGCCATATGTTATGCTACGATATGGTATGATGAACTATGCTATGCTATGCTTGGCCATGCTATGCTATGCTGTGCGAATGCTGCGCTAAGCTGAGGTAAGCTAAGCTATGCGGAGCTACGCTAAGCTAAAATAAGCCAAGCTAAGCTAAGCTACGCCTAGTTAAGCTAAGCCAAGCTAAGCCTAGCTAAGCTAAGCTAAGCTGAGCTAGGTTAGGCTAGGCAAAGCGGGGGGTGCCGGGGGAACCGCGGGGCGGATGCCGCGGGAACCGCCCGGGGCGAGGACCACTGCCCGGCCCTTTGTAAGCTTACCGACTAAGAACCCTTTTAGGCAGAGCCTAGGTCGGGAATGTGGAGAATCCCGCTATTTGTGTCCATTTATGTGTGCGTCCCTGGGCCCCTTCAGTATAGGAAACCACGCTGCCATGCCTGATGCCTCAGAGGTCTGGCCCGAAGTGGTCGGCCCTGGGAACAGAGGAGGCAAGAAAGGCCCTTCACGGGAGGTCGCGGCGAGCGAGGACGACGACGATTATGACGACTATGAGTTTGTTCTTTTCGGACACCCAGGCAGCCCTGCTGGCTGAGACTGGGTCGGGTACAGCCAGGACCCCAGTTAAGGGGACCCGGTTAGTGGTCAGAATCACTGAACCAGGTCTGCCGTAGATGGTGTTTTTTTTTCGGGTGACGGCAGCTCCGGTTAGTGGAACAGGGCGGGGGGGGCGCCCCGTAGTACACATCACTAAACCTGGTTCCAATATCGGGTCAGCCAACGCCCGACTGACGAGCTGGACTTGAACGAAGCTCAGATCGAGTCATGCTTCGCGGGCCGAAAAAGCATTGTCAAGAAACGGACCCGGAGGGAGAATAAGGATCTCTGTCGCGCTGCTCGCAAGGACCGACAGTTCTTCGGCAAGAAGGACGACTGTCGGTTCCCAGCCCCAGAGAATCCCCAGGGATCAGGACTTAGGCTCAGGGGTTAATCAAGGGACCTGGGAACACTCCAGTTCGCGCCTCAGGGGCACGGTGGCGGATCTTTGTAAGAACCTGTGCTCGTAGAGGGAGAGACACCTTCTGGACAGAGTCAGGGGAGAATGGGGGCTGCTATTCAAATTAAGTCGTTGTAGAAAGAAGCGGAGCACCGCATGGGCTTCCCGACGGTTTCATGTGGTTTTTGTTGGATGTGCCTCCTTCTTGCTTGTCTTGTCGTCCTCCTCGCTGTTCGTCTGTTCCAGCTCATGCCGACGCCGATGCTTCTTTAGATATGTCTTGTGTTCCTTTTTTATCTCCCTCCTCCGAATTGTGGTTCGAGCCTCCGAACGACAGCAACACTCTAGCATTTTGTATTCCCCGTCCTACCCATCCCGCCTATCCTGCTCCTGTTCCTCTTCCTCTTCTTAATATTGTTCCTCCTTTCCTCCTCCTTTTCCTCCTCCACCTCCAATTCCCTGGCGCTGGCCGCGACGACGGTCCACCCCAGGAGCGTGTCCTCCCAGCACGGCCTGCGGCAGCCGAACCCGGCGACGTTCCTCGCGCTGCTGCCGGTGCGGAGGGGGAAGGGGAGGATTCGGCAGCCGACGAGGCCGACGTGGACTCGACGCGGACTCAGCGCGGATAGGGCCGCGACGGGACAGACAAGGTCTCCCGAGAATGCAAGAGTGCCTTTTTCAATACATGCTCCGCGTGCGGATCATGTATTAAACATGCAGGGGTTTAGTGTTAAAAACAACGATGAGTTCATGCATGCATGCATTAGTAAATTGATAATGTGTTAGAAATAGTGTGTATATATACACTCACACTAAAAAATCGTATTATGAAAACCTGCACTGTAAGGTCTTCGCCTTCAGACTAGGCAGGAGCCAGCGAGCCGATTGGGAGCGTCCAGACAGGGCCTCGCCTGCGGCGTTCCTCGCCCCTTGGGCGGAGCCCGGCGGGAGGCGGTGGAAGTTGAGCGGCCGCGGGTTCACCGGGGGGAATAGAAGCGAGAGGTTCTTGGAGTCGGCTTGCGTAGTGAGCCGTTTAGAATTCGTGAGTGGACGCATCAGGTCCTCCAAGCCTTTTTTGGGTGACTCGGATTCGCCACCGAATTTGAATTGGGAGTTGGACGGTGCCGATGGCCCTGGGTCCTAGCTGTGCAGCAGAGCGTTTGTCCCTTGCCCGCTCCTCTTTGAAAGATGCTTGCTCAGGGGGAGAAGGGGGAGGAGAAGGATGATGACGATGCGGAGGAGGAGGAGGAGGACAAGTGCAAACCCAAGACGCATCAACGATGTTGCAATAGGTTCCCCCCCATCCAGGCTCCCTGTTTACAGGTCCCCACAATAATTGTTGTTCATTGCGGGGTGTGCCCCATTGGAAGACGACCACCTGAGAATTTTCAAGTGGTGGCTGTTGCCTCCTGGCAATCTGAAATCTTGCCAGAACACCATTCTTTCGACTTCAACACTACGCATTCTCAAAACTGCAGCAACCGTTTAAGACGAATGTGTGCTCTGCTAGGACGCTAGCTGCATTTTTTGAAAAGGAGCTGTCATTCGTCTATAAAGCTGCTGCACCTGTTTAAGTGAATGCGCGTGGCGCCACGGTGAGACTCACATTTTGACAACGAGCCGCCCTGCATCATCAAAGATGCTGAAAACTTGTATGACACTGCGCGCGGTGCTAAGGCGAGAGTAGCATGTTGGAAATGTACCGCCTCCATCCTTGGAGCTATGGCATTCTTCACGCTTCATTATCACAGATGGGGGGAAATTCCCAACGCGAAACGCCTGCCCCGCCCTACCGACACGTTCTGGGGGTGCGACATGAAGGAGGTCTCTAGAAGGACAGGGGATGAAGGGAGGAACGATCACGCTGGCCAGTCTCTCCAAGCGACCTGCCTCCAGGGGCCAGTCCCGGGTTCCCTTTGGCCCCTGGTGTCTTCGGGGCGGGATCGAATCCGGGGGCCAACGTCGTGAGAATATCATGAAGCCGCGTCGTGAACACGAATGAACGCCACGACATCAACGTCGTGAGCATCAGGACGACGGAAGTTCTTGTTGACGTTTGCGGCGCAGATCGCAGCCCCCCAGGGACGGCGAGGTCTACCTCGGGTCCCCGCGGTGCCTCACCCCGCTGGACCCACCAGCAGCCCTCGAAAGTGGCGACAGTGTCGCAGATCGCAGCCCCCCGAGGACGGCGAGGTCTACCTCAGGTCCCCGCGGTGCCTTGCTCTGCTGGACCCACAAGCAGCCTTCGACAGTGGCGACAGTTTCGCAGATCGTAGCCCCCCAGGGACGGCGAGGTCTACCTCAGGTCCCCGCGGTGCCTCGCTCCGCTGGACCCACCAGCAGCCCTCGAAAGTGGCGACCGTGTCGCAGATCGCAGCCCCCCAGGGACGGGGAGGTCTCGCGAATGTCCCCGCGGTGCCTCGCCCCGCTGGACCCACCAGCAGCCCTCGAAAATGGCGACAGTGTCGCAGATCGTAGCCCCCCAGGGACGGCGAGGTCTACCTCGGGTCCCCGCGGTGCCTCACCCCGCTGGACCCACCAGCAGCCCTCGAAAGTGGCGACAGTCTCGCAGATCGCAGCCCCCCAGGGACGGCGAGGTCTACCTCTGGTCCCCGCGGTGCCTCACCCCGCTGGACCCACCAGCAGCCCTCGAAAGTGGCGACAGTGTCGCAGATCACAGCTCCCCAGGGACGGCGAGGTCTACCTCAGGTCCCCGCGGTGCCCCACCCCGGTGGATCCACCAGCAGCCCTCGAAAGTGGCGACAGTGTCGCAGATCGCAGCCCCCCGAGGACGGCGAGGTCTACCTCAGGTCCCCGCGGTGCCTTGCTCTGCTGGACCCACAAGCAGCCTTCGACAGTGGCGACAGTGTCGCAGATCGCAGCCCCCCAGGGACGGCGAGGTCTACCTCAGGTCCCCGCGGTGCCTCACTCATCTGGACCCACCAGCAGCCCTCGAATGTGGCGACAGTGTCGCAGATCGCAGCCCCCCACGGACGGCGAGGTCTACCTCAGGTCCCGCGGTGCCTCACCCCGCTTGACTCACCAGCAGCCTTCGACAGTGGCGACAGTTTCGCATATCGCAGCGCACTCCAGTGACGGCGAGGTCTATCTCAGGTCCCCGCGGTGCCTCAGTCCGCTGGACCCACCAGCAGCCCTCGAAAGTGGCGACAGTGTCGCAGATCGCAGCCCCCCGAGGACGGCGAGGTCTACCTCAGGTCCCCGCGGTGCCTCGCTCCGCTGGACCCACCAGCGGCCTTCGAAAGTGGCGGCAGTCTCGCAGATCGCAGCCCCCCAGGGACGGCGAGTTCTACCTCAGGTCCCCGCGGTGCCTCAGTCCGCTGGACCCACCAGCAGACGTCGGAAGTGGCGACAGTGTCGCAGATCGCAGCCCCCCAGGGACGGCGAGGTCTACCTCAGAGATCCCCGCGGTGCCTCACCCCGCTGGACCCACCAGCAGCCCTCGAAAGTGGCGACAGTGTCGCAGATCGCAGCCCCCCAGTGACAGCGAGGTCTACCTCAGGTCCCCGCGGTGCCTCGCCCCGCTGGACCCACCAGCAGCCCTCGAAAATGGCGACAGTGTCGCAGATCGCAGCCCCCCAGGGACGGCGAGGTCTACCTCAGGTCCCCGCGGTGCCTCACGCCTCTGGACCCACCAGCAGCCCTCGAAAGTGGCGACAGTGTCGCAGATCGCAGCCCCCAGGGATGGCGAGGTCTGCCTCAGGTCCCCGCGGTGCCCCACCCCGCTGGACCCACCAGCAGCCCTCGAAAGTGGCGACAGTGTCGCAGATCGCAGCCCCCCAGGGACGGCGAGGTCTACCTCCGGTCCCCGCGGTGCCTCACCCCGCTGGATCCACCAGCAGACTTCGGAAGTTGCGACAGTGTCGCAGATCACAGCTCCCCAAAGACGGCGAGGTCTACCTCAGGTCCCCGCGGTGCCTCACGCCTCTGGACCCACCAGCAGCCCTCGAAAGTGGCGACAGTGTCGCAGATCGCAGCCCCCCAGGGACGGCGAGGTGTGCCTCAGGTCCCCGCGGTGCCTCACCCCGCTGGACCCACCAGCAGCCCTCGAAAGTGGCGACAGTGTCGCAAATCGCAGCCCCCCAGGGACGGCGAGGTCTACCTCAGGTCCCCGCGGTGCCTCACTCCGGTGGACCGACCAGCAGCCCTCGAAAGTGGCGACAGTGTCGCAGATCGCAGCCCCCCAGGGACGGCGAGGTCTACCTCCGGTTCCCGCCCGCTGGACCCACCAGCAGCCCTCGAAAGTGGCGACAGTGTCGCAGATCACAGCTCCCCAGGGACGGCGAGGTCTACCTCAGGTCCCCGCGGTGCCTCACTCCGTTGGACCCACCAGCAGCCCGCGAAAGTGGCGACAGTTTCGCAGATCGCAGACCCCCCGGGACGTGGCACGCGCACACACACACACACACACACACAGACACACACACACACACAGACACACAGACACACAGAGACACAGACACGGACACAGACACAGACACAGACACACACACACACACAGACACACAGACACACAGACACACAGACACACAGACACAGACACACAGACACACAGACACACAGACACACAGACACACAGACACACAGACACACAGAACACACACACAGACACACAGACACACAGAACACACAGACACACAGACACACAGACACACAGACACACAGACACACACACACAGACACAGACACACAGACACACACACACAGACACAGACACACAGACACACAGACACACAGACACACAGACACACAGACACAGACACACACAGACAGACACACAGACACAGAGACACAGACACAGAGACACAGAGACACAGAGACACAGAGACACAGAACAGACACAGACACAGACACACACACACACATACGCGCGCACGCACGCACGCACGCACGCACGCACGCACGCACGCACGCACGCACGCGCGCGCGCGCACGCACGCACGCACGCACGCACGCACGCACGCACACACGCACGCACACACACATTCACACACACACACACATTCACACACACACACATTCACACACACACCACACACCACACACCACACACCACGCACCACACACCACACACACGCACACGCACACGCACACACACACACACAACACACACACACGCACACGCACACACACACACATACGCACACACAAACACAAACACAAACACTAACACTAACACAAACACAAGCACACACACGCCGCAGCTCAGGGTGGGGGTTCTAGCGGGCCGTGACGGAGCTGGTCTGTCACGGGAGGGGCCCGCTCGGCCCCGCTTGACCTCCTGCTCCTCTCCAGCCTTGCCCTCCCTCATTGTACACCCTGGGGGGCGCCAGGTGTTGGTGTCCCTGCTGCCCCCCGAGCTCGACGCCGGCGAGACGTGCTACAAGACGTCGCCCGACGGCTTCTGCACGGCGTCTCCAACGGGCAGGGCCGCCTTCCACCCGCGCTTCATGGAGGGGGACCGTGTCGACGTCCGGGTCGACGCGCCCGGCGAGGGCTGCGTCTGGGAGGAGAGCTGGGAGGGAGAGAGTCATGGAAGAAAGGGGGTCCTGGAAGTTCCCGTTGCATGTATCCCGGGGTCCCTCCTGAACCCCAGGGTCGGCAAGGCGATTCAGGGTGAAACGCTTGTCTCGGGGGAAGCCCTGGTGTCCATGTCGCCCATGCCAGGTCACCGGGTGGTCCTGCTCTCTCGCTTGCCCGTGTCTGTTGTCCTACATTCCGTGTGCTCGATCGTGCGGGACCTCGTTGCCACGGCTGCAGTCGGTCCGTAAGGCTGGCCAAGGGCTCGATCCCGCCAACCATGGAGCCGTGGGGCGTACCGTCCTGAAGAGAGCGGTTGCATGACGCTGTTCTCCGAGTCTCCGTGTCCTCCTCCTCCAAATCCATGACTTCCCTTGCCCCCCCCGTAATCCTTGGAACTTCAAGGAGACAAAAAACCAGCCCGACCCCCATCACTGGCGTTTGCTGACCAGCCCTAGGCGATAGGCGTTTCAAAAACAGGCGTGCCCTATGCGGTCCCTTCCTTGGGTGCCTTTACCAAAGAGCTTCGTTTGTCGGTGTGCTCATTATGAGGGTTGTTCCTCCTCCCCTCCTAGTAGGCCCTCGGAGTTCCCCACCCCATCCCTTGAAGCGGTTTTGGCCGGTGGCTGTTTATGTTCGGGCAGGACGGGGTCCCGAAACAGCGCCCTTTGAACGCCCACGTCTGGAACAAGTCGGCCGCCACCATGCTCTGGTTTTCACGACGCCAGAGGTCCTGGAGGATCCGTCTTGATGATCCTGAATCGTGCCAGGACACCATCAGCGTGATCGTTGCGCCCTGACAGTCCTGAATGATTCCAGAACGCCCCTCCTGGTACGTTAACCATGGGAATCCGCGAAACCCTTGCAAATCTTTAAAACGAGTTTGCACGGCCTTAGGAGAAAGTGGTACAGTTTGAAAAGGAACCGACCTCAATCTGTGAAGCTCTTACAATTTGCAAAGACGGAAGTGCGCGGCGCTCAGGCGAGAGCCACATTCTGAAAACCTCCCGCCCACATCCAGTGAAGCTCTATCCATTGTTCAGGGCGAGTGTGCACGGCGTTGAGGCGAAAGCCACAGTTTGAAAAGGACCCGCCCTCAATCCATGAAGTTCTTTGCGAACATTTGGCACGAGTATGCGTGGCGCTACGGCGCGATCCAGCCGCCCGCCCTCCATCCGTGAAGTTCTATAGCCCATTTCAAGTTTCAGCATCATCCGGTGATCGGGAGTTTCAGGCGAAACGCCGGGCCCACCCTCTCGACCAGCCTCGGGGCGCGACGGAGAGGAGTTATTCAGAAAGAGAAGGAGGTGGGGAGGAGGGGGAGTGGGGAGGAGGGTAGGAGGGTAGGGAGGATGGGCAGGAGGAGGAGGAGGAGGAGGAGGAGCAGGAGGAGGAGGGGGAGGAGGAGGAGCAGGAGGAGGAGGAGGAGAAGGAGGAGCAGGAGGAGGATGGGATGAAGGGGGAGAAGGAAGGCGGGGTGGAGGGGGGGAGGGCACTATCTAAGAACGTTGCCCCCCCCCCCCCCCTCCGATAGCTCGGGCTCCTGCTCCGACGCGCCTTCGCTCCCCCGCACGGGCCGTGAGGAGGGAGTGGTCATCGGGCTCTGGTACAGGGAGAGCTGCTGGCCAGCGGAGCACCCCGGCGCGCCCTACCAGGTGCGGCTGGACATCGGCACGCAGGCCACTCACTTGGGGGGGGATCAGCCGCAACGCCAGGGGGCCAGGGGGGGCCAGGCCCGTTTGGCAGAATTTGGTGAACATGTTGGAAAACCTATGGTTCTCTCAACACTTTGCAAGCATCATGGCGGCCTCTGACGCCGTTTTGAGCTGACGGAAGCGAGTAAAAACGATAACGCTTGAATCATTCAAAAGCATGACTCCGGGCCCTCCTGGAGGCTCTCTTGGAGCCCTCTGTCCCGTATGTGGTTCCTTTGGGGGGCGTCTTCAAGCGATCTTGGGCCGTCTTGGAGCCATCTTAGACCGTCTTGGACGCATCTTGGGCCATTTTGGCGGCCTTGGTGGCCTGATCTGCCTGTCTTGGACACCATCTTGGTGCGAAACCTTGGGCAACCCCATGGAGGCATCAGAGCGCCCAGAGAGCCTCGGCAGGGGGTGCAGGCCCCACTTTGCTCGGTGAGGGGGGGAGAGCGAGCTGGAATCTTAAAGCGTATGTGGTATTCTACCACGCCTCAGCGTGCCAGGGGGCACGGTGGCGGATTTCCAAGAGCTGCATATCACGGGTGCGTGGGTGGATGCGTAGGGAACCGACGGCCTCCGTTTCCAAGCTCAGGGTGCGCGCGATGAGCACCCGCAGTGGTTAAAACTTAGGGGACGTAGAACTCAAAGTCGCCCATGGGCGCACTGAGCAGGGCGCATTGTACTTGAACTTCTATGTCAAGCACCTTGGGCGCGGTGGGTTTGCCGTCGGAGGGTTGCTCGGAGAGGATGATCACACCGAGGCATCGATGCCTTCGGAGGCGTGTGTTCGCCGCGTTTCCGTTCTTCGGGTAGCGGCTCAGAGTGATACAAGTGCACGCGTCTTGTCGATTGCAGAGGCAAGCTTATCATGATGACCTGCGCGCGGGTTGACGGCAATATACCGGTTATACATATAATACGTGAACAGGCCTCAGAGCCCCGGGGCCTGGACGACGACGACGGCAGCGACGGACGTAGGCCCCGATACGGGTCTAGCAACGGTTCGGGGGAGCAGCTCGAGGAAGACGGGTTCCAACATACCCCTCCCCCACCGTCCCAGAGACGTCCTGGACGCTCACAGCAGACCCCCAGTACACTGGCAGTACCGAGACCCCCAAGACAGTACACTGGCAGTCCGAGACCCCCAAGACAGTACACTGGAAGTACGTTGGCAGTCCGAGACGCCCCCAAGACAGCACACTGGCAGTTCCGAGACCCCCAGCTGGACAGAGAGCCCCGCCCGTGGAAGTGCCTCCGCCAGACGCGACCGAACCCGACCTCTCCGGGCCTCTCTCGAGGCTTTGCTCAGGCCGCGCGTGGCAGTTCCCCTGTGGCCTCGTCGCACCGCCTCGTGCGGCCTTCTCCGAGCACCTCCCGGAGCCCTCTCGGGACGCCATTGGCAGCCCTCTCTGCGCCTTCTTGAAGCTCCCTCGGGCCTTGGCTTGGCCCTGTGACGCGATGATGCCGGGGCCATGCTGAAGCGCTCCAGCGCCCCTGTGGAAGCCACGCTGCGCCGCCACGTGGGCTTCGCTCGAGTGTCGGGGGGCCTCCGCGGAGTTTCTTTGAGCCGTCTTGACGCTCTTCTGGATACCTCATCAAGCCTTCTTGGAGCACATCTTGGCGCCATTTTGACGCCCCTTTGGAGCCTTTTCCGGGGTTCTCTTCGGCCTTCTTCAGACGCCTTTTCAGGGTGTTTCTGGTGGCCTTCTAGATCCTTCACTTGGGGCCCTTCAGGGAGCTCTTCGGCACTGGGGAGGCCCATCGGACGCTTTCTTGAGGCGCTTTTGGGCCATCTGCGGAAGCTCTTGCGACGACTCTCAAGGCACTCCTGTTCTCTATTTCATGGACTCTTTGTGTTGTCTTGGGCCTTCTCTTGAGCTCCCCTGGAGCCACCACCTCTGCGAAGGCCACCACCACCACCTCTGCGATTTCTGGGCCACCACCTCTGCGAAGGCCCGCCCCCCCCCCACCGGGCTTGCCCGCGATCTCTTCTCCTCGGGGGCCCCCAAACGGGGTGGTGACCACACCGTCTGGCGAGTCGGTGGGGATTCGGGGTCACCGCACGGTTTTTGGACTCGGGTCGTTTTCCGAGGACGTGTTGGGCGACTGGGGCCTCCGAGGTCCCAAAACCGTGCGTTGACGGACCGTAAAGGTGAGGTCTTGGGGGATTTCGAGGTCACCGCACGGTCTGTCACCGCACCGTTTCGGGACTCCAAACATCTAGAGGCTGCTGCCGCACTGCCGCTCCAGCTACGCACTCCATGCGAGAGACTGGCAATCCTCCTCCTCCTCCGATTCTCCCTTGCGCCCACCCGCCCACCCTCCCGCGGCCCACCTTCTTCGAGCCAGCCGGTCCGCGTCGGCGTCGATTCGGGGCCCGCTCGATACGATTTGACGCCCAGACCTGCCATCCATTCGAGAGTGGCCCCCCCTCCTTCGTTGCCTCGCCTGCGCCCCCCCGCCCCACCACCCGCGGCCCACGTCGAGCCTGTCGATCCACGTCGACGTCGATGTTCGGGGCCCGTTGGATGCGACTTGTTGCCGAGACTTCGACGGTCTGATGCGGCCCCGGTGTCTGCGCGCGTCAGCTGCGTACCTTGCCACTGGCCATCCCCCTCATGCGTCGCGTCTCCTTTTCCCCCCTCGCCCTCCCGCCCACGGCCCGCCTCGAGCCAGTCGATCTGAGTTGACGTCGGTTTTGGAGGCCGCTCGATGAGACTCGATGCCGAGGCCTCGACAGATCCGATGCGACCCCAGAGTTTGCCCGGCGTGGTCGTGCCTCGTGGTGCGGCCGATCCGATCCGAGCCCGACGCGCGCTGCGATCCGGTGCGGCTTCCCAGGGCGCTGCTGACCGATCTTGCTGCGGGGGTCCACTCGGGGCGGATGCCCGAAGTGTCAGGTCGCTGGGGGGCCACTTGCGAACCCTGCCCCTACCCCCCACGATTTCTGAGGGGGAGGCTGGGGTTCACTTCGCTCGGGAGCTTCTGAATTAAGTGAGCCCCAGCCCTTTGTGGGCCCCGGAAACGGCAGGGCCGTTTTTTCACCGTTTCCACAAAAATATATTTTGAAAATGGAAGCGGGAAAAAAACGGCGACCGGAAACGGCCAAAAAACGGCTCCTGGATAGGAACCGGAGCCAGAACCGGTCAAAAAACGGCGACGGAACCGGTAAAAAAACGGCGTCGGAACCAGCAACAAAACGGCAAAACGGAACCGGTGAAAAAACGGCCCTGTCGTTTCCAGGGCCCACTAAGCCCCAGCCTCCCCCTCAGAAATCGTGGGGGGTAGGGGTGGGGTTCGCAAGTGGCCCTTCTAGTCGTGCTCCCCCTCGTCAGGTCCTCTCGGGCCTGCGGGGGGCCCTGTTCGGCGGCTTAATTACTTGGGGCGGTGCGGACCGATCCCGCCGCAGGCGAGGGAGGGAGGGAGCGCGGGAGGAGGGCCGAGGCCGCTATAAATGCCCTGGGCCCCCCATCTTGGGGCTCCCACAGGATCGGGAAGAAACGGAGGAGGAGGAGGAGGAGGAGGAGGAGGAGGAGGAGGAGGAGGAGGAGGAGGAGGAGGGGGAGGGTGAGGGGGAGGGGGAGGAGGAGGAGGAGGGAGGAGGAGGAGGAGGAGGAGGAGGAGAGGAGGAGTAGGAGGAGGAGGAGGAGGAGGAGGAGGAGGAGGAGGAGGAGGAGGAGGAGGAGGAGGAGTGAGGAGGAGGAGGAGGAGGAGGAGGAGGAGGAGGAGGAGGAGGAGGAGAGGAGGAGGAGGAGGAGGAGGAGGAGGAGGAGGAGGAGGAGGAGGACGAGTGCAAACACGAGGACGAGACTGATCCTGCCGATCTTGCCCTCCTCCGCCTCGCCCCCGCCCCCCCCTCCGAAGGTCTTCGCGCTGGTGGACCACGACAGAATTATCAGCGCGGCCCGATGGGCGGCACGGCAGCCGCCGGGGGGTCTGGGGGGGTTCTGAGGCCACTCGGGTCTTCTGGCAGGCTCGTGTCGGGAGGGAGGAGGGAGGAGGAAGGGAGGGAGGGGTGGAGGGAGGAGAATAGGAAGGCGCCAAGTGTACACCTACACCAGATCTGGCCACTCCTGGGTCCAGACTTGATGTATGTACGCCCTTCTGGTCGAGGCTGGAGGGCGTATACACCGATCCTGCACCAATGATCGGCCTGGCCAGGATCGGTGTAGGTGTCAACTTGGTGCTCTCCGAAAGGAGGTGGGATGAGGGAAGATGAGGGAAGAGGAGGGAGGAGGAGCGAGGGAGGGAAGAAGGGAGGCATCGAAGGAGGGAGGGAGGGAGGGAGGGAGGATGATGAGGATGAGGAGGAAGAACAAATCTTGCGAGGAGGCGGGGGAAGAGGAGGAGGAGGAGGAGGAGGAGGAGGTGGAGCGGGAGGTGGAGGAGAAGGAGGAGGAGGAAGAGGAGGAGGAGGATGACGAAGAGATCTCGGGAGAGGGAGGTGGATGAGGATGAGGATGAGGACGAGGATGATGACGATTCCGATGATGATGAGGAGGAAGAGGAGGAGGAGGAGGAGGAGGAGGGATGCGCAGGGGGGGTTATTCGGCAGGACTCGACATTCAGACGAGGCATAAGCCAGCGAGCCACCGAGAGCTCGACGTTGGACACAGCACCTGCCTCGCAGAGGATCAAGCGAATGAGCGCAATGTTCAGAAGGACCGCGCGGATTTGTTCGACCTGCGCCCGACTCACTCCCCTGGCGGCACCTCTGGCCTTGCCCCTGGCCGGCCCAAGAAACCCGCGCAGACTTCCGAAAGTTTACAGTCCACCCACGTGTTAAGGATGGCCAAGCTTCCCAACGGGTGCCTTTGCATCATTGCCTCGTCGGTCCATCCGTGGCCACTTTCGTCGGGCGGCCGGGAAGCTCCGACATGGGCGTCCAAAGCCCTTTGCGTCCTTACCGCGCATGCGTATGATACGGCGGTTTCAGGCAGCGCCCTGATTGAGGGTGTGACCGCAGAAATCCCGTTCTCGGTCCGTCGGGGGGCGGGGTTTTCCCCATAGCCTAAGGTGGGGTCCTTGTTATTACTTGGACGGCGCCGACTCCAACCAGAACCAGAACCCCTCCTCTCCTCCCTCCTCCTCCTTCCTTTCTTCCTCATCAAACTTACTCACGCACAGACCTAATCTTACTCCGACTCATTCATACTCAGACCTAGTCATACTCAGACTTACTCATACTCAGACTTTCTCACGATCAGGTTCATTTATATTCAGACCAGGTCATATTCAGACTTACTCATACTCAATCTCGCTATCCTAAGAGGGGTCTCGTGCTTTTACTTGGACGCCTCCTACTCCTCCTTATCCTTCCTCTTCTCGTTCCCTCCTCTTCTCGTCTCCTCCTATTCGGATTCACTCATACTCAGACTTACTCATACCCAGACTTACTCACACACAGACTTTGCCATACACAAACTTATTCATATTCTGATTTTCGCATACCCAGACGTACTCATAGACATACTTACTCATACTCAGACCTGCGCATATTCAGGCCTTCCTGACTTACTCAACACACAACAGATTCGGACGATGTCTCAGGCGGGGCGTTGGTTTCAGCATCCCTAAGGGGAGCCGCCAGGGGTGTTTGCACGGGCCCGTTCGCGGCCATTTTGTGAGATGTCTCAAGCGGCCAGCTCGTTCTCATGCCCACCATTTTTCGCTTGGAGAGCAGATTGTGAGGATGTATTAGGCGGGGCGCTGGTTTCAGCACCCCTTAGGGGACGCGCCAGGGGTGTTTTCACGGGCCCGTTCGCGGCCATTTTGTGGGGATGTCTCAAGCGGTTTGACTGTTTTGTTGCTCAACATCTTCTGCTTTCAGACCAGGTTGTGAGGATGTCTCAGGCGGGGCGCTGGTTTCAGTACACCTAAAGGGAGCCGCCAGGAGTGTTTGCACGGGCCCGCTCGCGGCAATTTTGTAAGATGTTTTAAGCGGTTTGCTCATTTTCATGCTCAAGATATTTGGTTGTTCATAAGAGGTTCTGAGGATGTCTCAGGCGGGGCGCGGTTTTCAGCACCCCCTAGGGGAGCCGCCAGGGGTGTTTTCACGGGCCCGTTCGCGGCCATTTTGTCGGGGTGTGTCAGGCGGTTTGTTTTTTTTCATGCCCGACATATTTTGCTTTCAGAGCAGATTGTGAGGATGTCTCAGGCAGGGCGCTGGTTTCAGCACCCCTTAGGGGAGCCGCCAGGGGTGTTTTCACGGGCCCGTTCGCGGCCATTTTGTGGGGATGTCTCAGGCGGTTTGCTCGTTTTCATGCCCAACATCCTTTGCTTTCAGAGCAGATTGTGAGGATAGCTCAGGCGGGGCGCTGGTTTCAGCACCCCTAATGGGAGCCGCCAGGGGTGTTTATACGTGCCCGTTTGGGCAAGTCTGTAGGGATGTCTCAGGCGGTTTGCTCGTTTTCATGCCCAACATCCTTTGCTTTCAGAGCAGATTGTGAGGATGTCTCAGGCGGGGCGCTGGTTTCAGCACCCCTAAGGGGAGTCGCCAGGGGGTAGGACGCTCATAAACAGACGCTTACTACGGCATGACATAAACATAATATGCACATATGGGGAGCTCCATGCAGTGAGTCATTTTTCCCGTTTCAGGGATCACGCTCTGGGGCGCGACAGCGAGGCGATTGCGAGTATAGCTGAGCGTGAAGATTCCTTCCCACTGGCAGGCAAGTTCAAACATCGCTAAACGGCCCTCTTTGCTCCCTGATGAGAAAATACAAACCTTCTGATACGGGCCTGCTGTATGTGTGCGTGCGTGCAGTTCTTTCGCCGCCCGATCGCCGCCGGCGCGGCCGCGGCCCTTGGCGCGGCGGATTCCCCGGGCGGAGCGCCGCGGGGGGCCCATGAGTCGGCCACCCTCGGGCGGTCGGCGCTCCCGGAGAGAGCCAGAGCCATTCCCCCCCATCATTCCCCCAACCTTCCCCCATCCTGGCCCATCCTCCCCTCCTCCTCCTCCTCCTCCTCCTCCTCCTCGTCCTCCCTCCTCCTCCTCCTCCTCCTCCTCCTCCTCCTCCTCCTCCTCCTCCTCCCTCCTCCTCCTCCTCCTCCTCCTCGTCCTCCTCCTCCTCCTCCTCCTCCTCCTCCTCCTCCCTCCTCCCTCGTCCTCCTCCTCCCTCGTCCTCCTCCCCCCACTCCTCTCTCTCCAGCTTGCTCTCGCCAGGGCTCGCTGGGCGCCACCCCTCGGGCCGCGCAGCCCCGTCAGACGAGAGGGCGACCGAGGCGCCGCCGCGCCGACGGCGAGGCCCGCCAGAGGCACCGCTGCGCCGAAGGCGAAGGCCGCGGCGAAGGGCCCCAAGCGCTTCCAGAAGCGCCAGCGCGAGGACCGTCGTCGTCGCCTCCTCCTCCTCCTCCTCCCTATCCCCTCCTCGTCCTCCTCCTCCTCCTCCTCCTCCTCCTCCTCCTCCCTATCCCCTCCTCCTCCTCCTCCTCCTGCTCCTCCTCCCTTCTCCTCCCTCTTCCGCATCCTCCTCCTCCTCCCCATCATCATCATCCTCCTCCTCCTCTTTCTCCTCTTCCCTGTCCGGAGCTCTCCTCGTCCTCCTCCTCCTCCTCCTCCTTCTCTTCCTCCTCCTCCTCCTCCTCCTCCTCCTCGCAAGTCGTGTTCAACAATTGTCGATACCGATGGGCATTCAATTGTGTCCCCGTATGGCTCTGCAGGGCGCAGCGCGTAGTTGAGCTCGAGAAGAACCACGTCAAGTACACCATCCTCCGAGATCCCGATATTGGCCCTCAGGAGGTTTCCCGATGAGACATTCGTCTCCTCACCAGACCACTCGCAGGGCCCTCTTCCGAGTTCAGGGCGCCGGACTTCGGAGATGCCACCAGCCTGGGGCCGCGTGCCCCATCTGCTTCGGCGAGGCTGCTCAGGACGGCGTGTCTCTGTCAGCTTGGGCGGAAGCGCGCGGAACCGTGCGGCACGGCGGCAGCACCGGCCTCCCCCTGTCTGTCCTCCGCGTCCCGGTGTCGTGACTGCCGCCCGCGTGGAGACGGCGGCATCGCTTGCAAGTGGCGTCCTCGCCAACGGCGCCCGTGTGTTTTGTGCACCAATGTTCAGGGATGCCCCGTGGCACGGCCTCCGCCGCCGCCCTAGTGCCCGAGGAGGCTGGAGGGCCTGGCGGTTTGAGTGGACCTGCTTTGTCGTTCCATGTTCGGAGGCACGGCCAAGGGCAAGTCGAAGGACGTGGCGGTGAACCTTTTGGACGCCGAGTATGTCGGGGACTGAGCGGGTGGGCTCCCGAGGGAGCCTACGAACCGTGCGGTCGGGCGCGCAGCCCAGCTGTGTGGTCAGTGGGAAACAACATTCCGTTCCCATTTCGCCGCCTCTTTGTTCATGCCGTCAGCTCGGCTGGCCGTCTCCGCTGCGTTCGGGAGCACAGAGGGCGGTGCGGCAGCTGGCGGAGCGAAAGGGCATTACTTTGCTGTTTCCACTCGGCGAGGCGAGTAGCCCACACGGCAGCAGGCTGTGGGTCAGAGCTGCCATGTATTAGGAACTCGCGGGCACGGGTCAGGTTTGCGAGCTGTAATTTGAGTACGGCAGCAGAGGCTGAGACCAGCCACGATTGGAATAAGCAATCAAAGCACACGCGGTGCGGCTGGCGTACCAGCTCCACTACTATTGTTCTTGGTCGCGCCTCCGAGTGTGGTCGGACGTTGCTTTCGTCGCGTTGCCGATGCTATGAATGTATCACACGTGCATGTGCGGCGGTTGGGGATGCTGGCTTGGCAATCCTACGGCAACAGTCTGCCATTCCTAGCTCGCATTCGCAGTGTATCGTTGCGCCCCCAGGGGGCCGCTGCTCGGGATGGGAAGGCGATCCTCAGGGAGGGTTCGAGCCCTCCGGGGAGCCACGCCGCGAAGAACCACGGCGTCGAGTGTTTGGGGACGACGAGCACGACTGCCCCGCCGCCGAGGACGGCGAGGAGGAGGAGGAAGGGAAGGGAGGGGGGGCGGGGAGGACGTGGAGGAGAGCGAGGGGAGGAGGGTGGATACCCAGGGGGGTAGGGAGGAGGAGAAGGAGGAGGAGGAGGAGAAGGAGCATGAGGAGTAGTAGGAGGAGGGTGAGGAGGAGGGAGGGAGGGTGACACTGCACTGTCCAAGCGACTCGCGTGACCTCTGTGAAGTCTGGATTTGGCGCCTCAGCCCCGAATTCTGGTCTCGAGTTGGCGCCGACCTGGGGGAGTGGCCAGGCCTCTTGTGCGCTATGCAAGAACTCATGGCATCGAGCTCTTTCTCGCCAGCCAGATGTGCCCTTAGAGTTTGGCGATGCGGTCTTCGCGCATCATGCCACGGTCGCCGCGTCTCATGCTCTTACCGACCATGCGAATTTCATGCGCGTTCCGCAGTATATTCATCACCCCCCTTCTCTTCGCTTCTGCGTTCTGCCCCATGCTTCCACTCGCCGCAGTCCCCGTCATCCTCCGCGTTCCTGCCCTCCCCCCCGGGCCTTTTCATCCCCCCGTCTCTTTTCCGTTCGCTCTTCCCCCTCCCCTCTCCGCATTCCGCACGCTTGCCTTCGCATTGACCTCCTCCTCTGTTGGACACTCAGAAGGGGGCGGCGCCTCGGGGCAAAGGGGTGGACAACGAGTGGAAGCATGCATGAAGTAAAGGAGGATGAACCGAAAGGACCTGAGAGGAGTGAAGACAACTGGAGGTAACAACAGGTGCGCACCGTGAGGGGAGGAGGAGGAGGAGGAGGAGGAGGAGGAGCAGGAGGAATAAGAGCAAGAAGAAGAGAACGCGAACAAGGAAGATGTTGGTGATGATACGGGGTTTGTCGGCGCTGGTCAAGACTTGAAATAATAAGACGAAGGGCAGGAACCTGATAACGGGGAAAACGTGGCGTGGGAGCGCACGGCGGGACGCCACGTTTCAAAACCGCAGTCTTTGACGTGGCAGTTTGGATGGAAATCTCCAAGCGGGGCGTGTGAGATTTGGAGAGGTCCAGAGAGCTGTTGTTTCAGATTCCTGTTTTGGTCCCGCGGCTGAAACGATAGCGGTTTTGAGAGGTTCAGGGAAGGTAGCGAGGCCACGGCGCTTTGGACCCGACAGGAACGCATATTATTGTGCATTGCTTCCGTTGCTGAGCGTTGCAGGCGCTTCGCATTGTAACTTATGTTGCGCTGCCGCTTTTTGAGGTATAGCTTCAGCTTTGGGATCCGCAAGCGGGACGAGAGAGGTTTGAAGAGGTTTGAAGAGGCCCAGGGGTGTGTCACGCTCACGGCGCATTCGGCCCTGACGAACAGGCAGCTTTGTATCGTTGCACTGTATCGTTGCATTTGTTGTTCCTTCTTCTCCTTGGGGCAATAGCTGTGCAACGGCACAATGAAACTGTCACGGAATACCTTTTGGAGGTGGTGACCTTGTCGAAAAGTCAAAAGAACAGTTAAATGCCTGAAGTGGTCCAAACCACAAGCGTTTGCGCTGCAGCTTTGTCGTTATAGTTTCCGCGTTGGCTCCCACGGAAAAAGGACGATGATAGTTTGTAGAAGTTTGGAGAAGGTGTGGGCCCACAGCGCCTTCGACCCGATCACACTGCAATCTTTTGTGCATTGGAGTTGTGTGTGTGTGTTGCTACGTATTTGTCGGTCTAGCTTTATGTTCGGATTCCGCGAATCAGACGGCGAGAGCAATTTTAAGAGGTTTGGGGCGGCTATGGAGGCCACGGTGCTTGTGAAACGATTAAAATGCAGTTATATACGCATTGCATCCGTATTGCTCTGCAGTTGTGTTTCATCGTAGTTTTGTTTGCGCTGCATTATTTGGTTGTTTCGAGCCTCGGCCTTCGATCCCGCGAGGGAGACGAGAGTAGTTTGGAGAGGTCCGTGGCGGTGCGGAGGTCCCGGCGCCCACGAAGATGAAGTGAGAGCCAATAAATGACCGAGCGAGCGTGCGAAGACCCGTGGCCCGCAGCGCGGAGAATATGGTTCGACATGAGCAGGATACGCATAACGATGGGGAGCAGGTGCAGAACGACGTTTAATAAGTCCATCTCGACAAGTCCGCGATTAAATTAACCGAAGGGAAAGAGAAATAATGTAACAGGAACGCGAGTGTGCTCATGACGGGAGGACGACGACGCGTCAGTTGCGACAGCATCATTGACATCGTTGGATGAGCAGAAAAGGAGAGAGATGACGTGTGGAGCGTCAGCAACCACGTCAACGCTTGGTCCCCAGAGCATAGTAGCGTGCTTTATAATAACAACTTCTCGATTCGAAATTCTTCGAAGCACGAAGGGGAGAGGGACGTGGAGGAGTGGGGTTTGGAGTGGGAGGGAAGGCAGATGAGGGGTGGTGAGGAGAAGATGGGGGAGGAGGAGGAGGAGGAGGAGGAGGAGGAGGAGGAGAAGGAGGAGGAGAAGGATGGGGAGGAGTAAGCGGAAGGGGGGAAAGCTCTGGGGCTGATGTGGTAGAGGTCGGGTGAGCAGGAGGAGAAGGAGTATGAGGAGTCGAAGGATGAGGACCAGTGTTAACCCAAGACTCATCAACGATGTTGAAATACATTTTTTCACAGGGCTCTACGAGGGGTAGTTTTTTTAGTGGAATTGCCCCGATGGGGGACAACCGTGTGAACATCGTGCAGCGTACCGTGCAAAAACACCAGTCTCAGGATTTCAACGCCACGGGCCAACCTGATTGTTTCGTCTTGGCGACCCAGAGTCTTATCAGAACACCATTCCTGGGACTTCAACACAGCGAATCAATATAAACTGTTGCGCCCTTGCACCCCTGAATCGTGCCAGCACATTATTTTCTGTTTGTTAACCATGCGGAGCAATGGAACTCTCGCAACTGTTTAAAACGAATGTCCGCGGCGCTGAGGCGAGCGCTACATGTTGGAAAGCAGCCGCCCTCAATACGTGAAGCTCTTGGAACTGTTCACAAATAGTGTGCGCCACGCTAAGGCGAGAGCCACAGTTTGAAGATCATCCGCCTCAATCCATTTTTTGCCGATTGGTAATACGGGTGTGCGCAGGGTCACGGCGAGAGCCACATGTTGAAAACGAACCGCCCTCAATCCGTGAAGATACTGCAAGCATCTAAATCGAATGTGCGCGGCGCCAAGGCGGGAGCCACGTTTTGAAAACTACCCGCCTTCAACCCGTGAAACACTTGCAACGTTTTCAAAAGGATGTACGCGGGGTTAAGGCGAAAGCCGCATTTTGAAAGCCACCAGCCCTCAATCCGTGAAGGTTTTGTTTGCAAACGCTTCAAGCGTTTGTGCGCGTCGCTAATGCGAGAGTCACATGTTGAAACCGACACGCCCTCCATCTGTGAAGCTGCTGTCACTGTTTAGCATCAGGGTCATAAGATGTGAGGGGATCTCGAGCGAGACACCTGGCCCGTCCTTTCGACCGGCGTCGGGGTGCGATAAGGAGGAGCTACCTGTAAGGAAAGGAATGGGGAAGGAGGCATGGAAAGGCGTGGGAGAAGGGGGAGGGGGAGGAGGAAGTGGAGGACTTGCAGGCTGGAGGGCAGACGTGAGGAGGAATTGGAAGTGGATGGCCAGGATGACGATGCGGAGGAGCACGAGGAGAAGGAGGACGAGAAGGAAAAGGAGGAGGAGGAAGATAATGGGAAGCAGCAACATTTGTCAGCAGAGGACGGCGCCTGGGAACTGCTGGACACCGTCTCCGGCAAGGCTCGGCCAAGCTCCCCGCCAGATTCCGACGAGGAGGGCCCGACCTCCTGCGTCGGCGACGAGACTACGACGAACACTGGCGACGACGAGCGCTAGGAGGAGAGGAGGAGGAGGAGGAGGAGGAGGAGGAGGAGGAGGAGGTTCACGTCAAGGAGGGCGGCGTGGAGAGCAAACAGGACGACGGCGACGGCCGCTGCGACGACGACTAACGAAGGCGACGTCGACGGACAGGACTAGGAGGGGGAGGGGGAGGAGGAAGAGGAGGGCAAGCAGGGCAAGGAGGGGAAGGAGGGCAATAGCGACGCACACGGCGACGACGGCGAGGAGGGGAGGGGGGGCGCAGAAAGGGCGAGGAGGGCGAGGAGGATGCTCCCCGCTGGCCTTGGCCTTTCCTGGGGTCATCGCTGCCGCCGTCGCCCTCCTCGTCCTCCTCGTCCTCCTCCTCCTCTTCCTCCTCCTCCTCCTCCTCCCTGTTCCTTCCTCCTCTCCCTCCTTGCCCTCCTTCTGCTCGCCCTCCTTCTCTCCTTTCTCTTCTTTCTCGCTCTCCTCTTCCTCCTGCTCGCCCTCCTCCTCCTCCTCGCCCTTTTCCTCCTCCTCGCCCTCCCTCTGCCCCTCCCCTCCTGAGCACAGTCTTGGCTCAAGCTCGTGCGTCGTGGGCCCCGCCGCCGCCGCGCTGGCGCCCGGCTCGACGAGGGGCAGCTCCTCGGCTCTGGAGGCCACGCGCGGCGCGCTCTGGGCTGTGAGCGCTGTGAGCGCCCCCGCTGGGCCTGCGGCCGCCTTTGGCGACTCGTCGCGCGGCTTGTCCGCGCAGCGGGGGGCCTCCAGCGGACAGCGCGGTGCGGCGCCGCGGCGGCGCTGGCTGCCGCGAGGCAGCGGCCGAGGGCCTTGCAGCAGCCCGGCTGCCCAGGCGCCCGACGCCGATGCGATGACTGAGGACGGCGTGGGCGCGGCGGCGCCGGCCGTGCGGTGGGGGACACTGGCCAGGTGGTTCTGTGTTCTGCCATGGCCGACACACCCCCACCTTCCCCCCCCATCTCCCGCGCCACCACGCCAAGCGCGCGCGAGGGCGGGTGACCATGCGCACCCGCGCGCGCGATAGCAGCGCGCGCGCGGCGAAGAGTTCTGCATTGCCCAATCGAAAACTCGCAATGCTGGCCTGGACGCCAAACTGAACACTTAGCGGTGACCATCCCGTCAGCGGGTCGCCGTGCGCGGCGGGGGCGCGGCGGGCGGCCGGGCAGCGGGGTGCGAGGCGGGGGGCTGCGCGGCGAGAGGCCGCGGAGCGCGGCCCCTGCGCCCGGGGTGCGCACGCGCGGCGGAGCGGGCTTGCATGCCACCCTAAGTTAATGTGGACGCCCGACATGGGCACGGAAAGAATGGGTACAATGGCCAACAGCAGTCCCTGTTCATTTTGAACAGGATTCGCTGTCCACGCCGCCGCGGCCTGTGTTCATTTGAGACAGAAGGCCGCCTGCCCAACAGCGGCCGCTGTTGGGTTGGGGCAACATTTGCTGTTGGGCATTGTGCCCATTCTTTCCGTACAAATATCGGGCGTCCAAAGTTAAGTTGGGCATGTCCCTCTGCAGGAGGGGCACTCATCAGAGCGTGAATTACCTACCCCGCTTTCGCTTCCAGGCTAAGCCAAGTCATGCCACGCGCCTCCTCGTCAAGCGGCCTGACCAGTACAGGCCGCAGTTTGGCATCGCTTGGTGTCTCCTGGAAGCGAGGGTGGTCAAAAGCGAGGTCGGTTTGTTTCCCCCTAACTCAAGAATAGTAAACAACTGGTCTGGTGACGGTTTGTCGTGTTTTTCCCTTGGGTCCTGATGATTCTTGGTTGCCTATTCTTGCAATTCCTCAGGCCTCCCGTCTGGCGCCGCCGGCCCCGGAGGCCTCGGCCCCCGACCCGAATGGGAGGGAGAGGGTCGCTCCTGACACGCCCCAGGAGGGTGGCATTCTGACCCGGGACCAGCCCCCAGAACGACCCTCTGGGCCCCCCCCCCCCGGGACCATCCCCCGGGACCCCCCCCTCCGCGCGGCAGGGAAGAACAGGAGGGGGCTCCCCGTCGACTCCATGACAAAGTGGCTGAATGCCTCTGCGGATGGGCCGGTGCATTTCGCCTCGGCTGGCGTGCTCGAGGACGAGGGCCCAAGGAAAGGAAGGGAGCGGCGACGGACTCAGGGAAAGGAGGGGACGTGATTGCGGCGGCGACGCGACAGCCCCTGTCACACGCCGACAGGGTCGGCGGATCTGTCTTCCAAAAGCCCGCCTGTAGGAGGACATGCCCGACCTAACACGAAAGGTACCGCACCAGATCGCGCGCGACGTTCCCACGCCAAGCAGCAATGGATGCTCCGGGGTCACAGAGAGGGTTTCTTGTGGGAGGTGTCTTGTGGACCGGCCACCACTGTAGATGTCGGCTCGGGCTGGTCTGATCCGCGTCTGTTCCGACATTCCGACGACCTGCTGCGGCCAGACGTTTGCATGGCGTTGTTGCGCATCCTGGCGCCCAGAGGAGGAAAAGGTACCCATACCGCCACCCCTGCCTCGTTTTCCCCGTTTTGGGCCTCCTGCCAGGCCCGCGTCACCACCGCTGGATTCGCCTCGAGATCCTGGCCATAACGCCCCTCTGGAGAGGTCTGGGGAGTAGCGGTAAGTCGGGCGTGTCCCCCTACAGGGGGATTTTCGCCAAAAAATAAAAAAAATACACAAAAAACACCCCAAAAAGGTAAAACAATATTGAAAAAATAGTCCCCAGTGGATTTTTTTGTTGATTATTTTTGGGGTATCTTTTATTTTTCGTCGAAAATCCCCCTGTAGGGGGACAGGCCCGACTTGAGAAACGCGGTGCCAGTACCTTTTTGATTTCCCTGGCTGCGGTCTTGGCGCGGCCCACCCGCTCCGATTCCGACGTCCGCGCACGGGCAGCGCGATCCGCCACACACCCCGACCGGGGGGGCGACTCCCCGCTGCGATGCGGACCGGCCCTGCCAGGCAAGCCCAGGACGAGGGGATGTGGCACGTCGCTCCAGGGCGTCCGCTGAAGCCCTCTCGGAGCGCGCTGGAGCGGCCGAGGCGCCCGCATCCGCCAGGCATCCGCCGTGTCCGGGATCTCCCCGACGCCGTCCAGTTGCCCGCGGCGAGTCCCGCCACCGTGCCAGCCCCGCAGTCTGGAGTGGCGACTGCTCGAGGGGACAACTCGTGCCTCTCCAGGCTTGGGGCAGCCGTATGATGGTGATGGTGATGGTGATGATGCTGATGATGATGCTGATGATGCTGCTGATGATGATGGTGGTGATGATGATGGTGATGGTGCTGCTGCTGCTGCTGCTGATGATGATGATGATGGCGATGATGGCGATGACGACGTCGATGGCGAAGATGATGATGTGACGATGATGACGACGATGATGATAATCATGATGATGATGATGATGATGATGGTGATGATGATGATGATGAAACTGATGATGGGGATGATGGTGGTGACGATGCTGCTGGTGATGGTGATGGTTCTTTGAGCATGATAGTAATGTTACTAATCAGTTTGCTGCTGATTGTGATCCTGGTGATGATGATGGTGGTCAAGATTGTCTGAATGATTGTGTTGAATCGGATGGTCATTGTGATAGTGATAGTGGTGTTGATGCTGATGATGATGATGCTGATGATGATGCTGCTGATGCTGATGCTGATGCTGATGTTGTTTTTGATGCTGATGCTGATGTGAATGATGCTGATGATGATAGTGATGGTGACGATTCAACTGATGATTATGATGAGGATCATGCTTATCATGCTGATGCTGATCATTGTGATGCTGCTGACAATGGTAATGATTGTGATTATGATGATGCTGATGATGATGATTATGCTGATGCTGATGATGAGGAGGCTCGTGATGCTGATGATGAGGATGATGATGAGGATGATGAGGATGATGATGATTATGATGATGATGATGATGATGATGATGATGATGATGATGATGATGATGATGGCGACGACGACGATGTTGCTGATGCTTATGCTGATGCTGATGCTGATGCTGCGGCTGATGATAATCATGATAATGCTCATGATGATGGTGATGATGCTGATGATGATGACGAGGAGGAAGAGTAGGAGGATGAGAAGGTGGAGGCCGACGTATCCGGATCCGAATTTGTCCGTCTCGCAGGCCCTGCCCCTTTCCTCCAGGACTGACCCGGGCCGCGGGCCGCATCCTCATCCGATGCTGTCCTCCCCCCCCCACCGTGCCAGCCCGCTGTCGCGGCGCTGGTCAGCACGCTGGCATGTTGCAAGGCCTGGCAGACGCCAGGCCCCAGGCGCCCTCAGCTCTCGAGTTCGACGGATGGTGTGGCGCCCCAGGGTTAACCCGAGGAAGCCTCTAAGAACCCCCCCGGGGAGATCTTAGCACCGCAATTTTATTCAATATTTCGAGGGGCGATGTTAGCCGTACGATATCTTTAGCACCGTGCAACAAAAAATCTGTGGCCACACCGCCCTATTGCTATTGTCCTCGTCTCCCCGGCCCGGCCCAGCTCCCTCCAGGACTGATTGCGGGCAGCGGACGCCGCGAGCGCCCCGCCTCGCGGACGACGAGCTCCCCGCGGTGGGCGCACCCCGTCGGCGGAGAGCTAGGCCTCCCAGCTGGGGCCGGGGCGAGGGACTTGGCATCGCTCGGACGTGTGCATTCTTCCTTCGGCGAGGACCATCGAGGAACATCCTTGATCATTTCGCGAAGAAACCACCCACGAAACCGAAAAAAACACAGGGAATGGACGTCCGAGCGATGCCAGGGGGGGGGGGTCGTTGGATCGCGCCGCACCGCCGATGCCAAGGCGACGCGGCCCGACGCGGGGCCCCAATTCTTCCACTCGAGCAAGAGCAAACAACATGAGCATGAACTTTTGGCGCTCCGCGCGGAGTTCTTGGATCCGCGCTGGAGGCACCCCCCAGCGGCGCCTCCAGCGCCGCCCCTGGCGCGCTCCGCGCGCCAGGGACGGGGGGCCCAGCACAGATCCGAGAAGTCCGCGCGGAGCGCCAGAAGTCTCTGCTGATGCAATTTTTGTTTTTCTTCTACTCGGGGGCGGCAAAGAGGGGGTTGATGAATTCTTGACGCTTCGCGTATCCCCACCAGCCCATCCTACACCAGGCACTCGAACGAAGAGCGCCGATGATCGGCAGCTGTTCTCCGCCCCTCTTCCTCCTTCTCCTCCGCCTTCTCCTCCTCCTCCTCTCCTCCTCCTCCCTCTCCTCCTCCTCCTCCTCCTCCTCCTCCTCCTCCTCCTCCTCCTCCTCCTCCTCCTCCTCCTCCTCCGCCTCTTCCTCCTTGCTGGTGGCGTATTGGAAGTGTCTTCGAACGTTTTGGTGGGCTCTTGGGCCTTGCGGGCGGGCGGCCGGCGCTCCGCCCGCCCGCGCGCAGGGCCCAAGAGGGGGTCCAAGACGTCTCTCGGAGCCATCTCGGAGGAGATCGATCAACGAAGGGGGGTTCCTAAATTTCAGCCCCCACCTCAGGAGCCGCGATCCTCGTGAGGGGTGTCGAATTTTAGCCCTCCCAGGGGTCGATCTTGGACGCTCTGACCGATCGCGGCCCCCCCTGTCCAGGTCAGTGGGAAGGGGGTAGGGGGAGGGGTAAACCCCTCCCCGAAGGGGAAGAAGGAGGGGTGGAAGAGGAAACGCTCTAAACCACCGACGCCCAGAGGGCTGGTGGGATTGGGGGGGGTGTCATGACGTGGGCCATGATACCTCCCCAGATTCCATGGCGCCTCTTCTTATTTCATTACGTCCCTGGCCCCCCCGCTGGGCCGCGCACATGCCGCAGATTATGATTTGCACCCCCCCCTCTTGGACACCCCCCTCTTGGCCGCTCCCGATCTACGCCGACGGCGCCGACGTCGCCGCCGCATCGCCAGTGAGTCGCCGAGGCAGCGCCGAGGCGTCGGCGAGGCGGCGCGGTCCTCCGGCCCCGTGCGCTCCGAACCCAGGCGGGAGGCCTTCTTTGAGAGGGCCCTGGGCGCGCCGGGCGCGGGGGGGCGGAGGCCGTGGGGGGGGGCAGGGCACGATGGCTGCCCCTGAAGCTCAGGTGCCCACAATGCCGTTTTTCATACATGCTCCGCGTGCGGATCATGTGTATAGTATTAGAAGCAGCGACGAGTTCATGCATCCAATTATTCATACATTAAGCATGTATTAAACTCCTATATGTTTACAATCCGCTGTCTTACTAACAAACCATGTAGACACGCCCGTTTTGATACGCAACACGTACCGTGCTCACGCTGCGTGTTGGCACAGCGTGTTGGCCCACGTTTCGGCGCACGTGTCGCGTCAGACCTGCGTTTTCGGTGTGCGTGCTGAGCTCCGTATCGATGCGCCACGTGTTGCGTGTCGCGTAGCGGGGCAGCTAAGCCCTGAAGTGACGAACGAGCAACACACACCCATACCCATAGGGAGGTCGTTGGGAGGAGGACTGGCTATGGGTATGGGTGCGGTTTGTCGGACACTGGGGAACGCTCCCGTTCGAGCGGGGGGCCCCCATCCGACAACACGCACCCATAGCCCTCTCCGACCCCTCTATGGGTATGGGCGCTCGATGTCAGCGTCGGGCAAGTCTGCTTGCACGGCATCTCCGAGGCAGGCGCGCGTCGCGAGACACGCGCGGCGGCACTGCCGTTTTCTCGGCCTCCGGTGGCCCTCGCCCTCGGCCCTGGGACCGTCGGCCGACGACCGGGGATGCAACGCTGGCCCCGCCGAGGTGGTCGCGACTTCTGGGCGCCCCGTTTTTGACCAGCCTCGAACGGATCCCTATCCCTAAGATTGACACGCCAAAAGGCGATGACAATCTTAGGGATGCGCCCTCAAAAAATAAGGGAGTCCCTAAGATTGGCATCGTGATAAGGAGGTGCCCAGCACAGGGATAGGGATAGGCCTTAGTGGGCCCTGGAAGCGACAGGGCCGTTTTTTACTCGGTCCGTTCTGCCGTTTTTTTGCCGGTTCCGACGCCGTTGTTTTACCGGTTCCGTCGCCGTTTTTTGACCGGTTCCGGCTGCGGTTCTGATCCTGGGGCTGTTTTTTGTGCCGTTTCTGGTCGACGTTTTTTTGGCGTTTCCATTTTCAAAGGACATTTTTCTGGAAACGGTAAAAAAACGGCCCTGCCGTTTCCGGGGCCCACAAAGTTTTGGCCGCCCCGTTTTGAAAAATCAAGACATTGCATGTCTGGGTGCCCCCCCCATCACCCCCTCGGCGCCGCCTTTGCAAGCAGCGCCGTGCCGAGAGGGTGAGCGAGCGAATCCCGACTTGCCCCAGATCTCCTTTCGGCTTTGGGGCCTCGCCCCCCCCCCCCTCCTCTCACGTGCGGCGAGCATACCCGTATCCGCGTCCTCGCGGGTCGGGATTTCAGGGCGCGATCCCGCGGATACGGATGCGTTCCGCGCGGGGCACCCGCGAAGAAACGGCCCGCATCCTCGGGGTCGCGGCCCAGGGGCCTGGCCCGCGAGGCCGCGGATAGCGAAGTGTTCGCCGCCCACGACCCGCCCCCCCCCCCCCCTCTCAATGAGTGCAGGCATGCTTGCTGGAGTCTACCGGAGACGGCCTCCAATTGCGGGCCAGCCGACGTGGCGGGCTCGCTGGAGCCAGTTTTTTTTTCCGTTCTGGGCGATAGCGGGACGGATCTCCGGCGCTCCTCCAGATCACGTCAAGCTTGTCGTCCTATGGCGACCACGGGTGACCTGTGGCGCTCGCAGACCATTGTGGTGTTCACTCAGACATGCTGTGTTGCTTACAGGCGCGCACTGCGCTTGTGGGAGTCGATTAAATGGAGAGGAAGCATGCTGCCAAATAATGTCCAGATGTCTAAAAGATGTTTCACACATGTTTTAAACATGTAAACAACATTTGTGATACATTTGCAGGACATCGTTTGCACATTTTAAACGCATCTCTACTTCAATGATAGGATTGTTAGAGTGTCCATTGTCATGGCATTCACACCGCTACGCGCGCTCTCGCATTGTGCTCTCAGGGACGCATTGCTGTTCTACTTATCGGAAGGATTGGAGTGGTGCTCGTATCGCTGCGCTCGTAGCCGCCTATGCTGTGATGTATGCAGGCACCGTTGTGCGCACAGGCGTCTTGCTGTACGCAAGCGCCGTCGAGTTCACAGTCGATGCAGTGTACGCAGGCGCTGTGAGCAAATACTGGGACCATGTCCTGGGCCAAAGAAACCAATACCACAAATAGCGTACATCATGACTGATAGATTCGGGCCCACCCTGATCTTCCAGGCTTGGCGTTCCGCATCGGGACTCTTGGCCCGTACCGCAGGCCGGAAAAACAATTGCAGCCAACGTAGGCCCCAAACGGTGTGTTCAGCCATATTCGTTGTGCAAACTATATAGGGCAACGTATGTGGTGCAGGTTACGTGGTGCAATCGATGTTGTGCAAACTACGCTGTGCAATGTATGTGAAGCAATGTGTGGGGTGCAGTCTACGTTGTGCAATCCATGTGGTGCGAGATACGTGATGCATTCTATGTTGTGTTACATACGTTGTGCAGTTGATGTGGGGCAGTATGTTGTACAGTCTACGTGGTTCGACATGGGTTGGGTAATGTTGGTTGTGCCAGGTATATGGTGCACCACATGTTGTGCAATATATGCTTTGCCATCTATGTGGTGCAATCCATGCTGTGCAATACATGTGCGCCATCTTGCCCAAGGCGGGCCTGCCGTATTGGAGATCGCGAGGTTCCCTGAGACGAAGCTGCGTGCGCAGCCAACCCCCGAACTTCTCGATGTGGTTGAGGTCTGGGGATCTCGGAAGGATCGGCTCAAGCGGGATGTTGTTGCGTCGCGATTTAGGGGCCGAGTGTCTTTGGCGGTCAGGAGCTTTTCGTTGTCACAGATGACGCAGTAGGGGCCGCCGCGGCTGGTCTTGAGCTTTTGGATGGCCGCGCTGACGCGCCCTGCTCGCATGGTCTCGACCAACTCCTGCGCGGTCAACTTCTTTGGTCCTGTGGCACGCCATCGCCTCGAACCCCTTGGCCGAGATCGGCCCCCCACAAGGGCATGGCCCTCGAGAAAGGGATCTGGCCTGCGCACGGATCATCTCCACCCAGATCAAGTTTCGCCGCCTCGCCCCTCGTCCGGTACATGTGAGTGATTCAGCGGAGACACTAGTTCCGTCTCGCGCGTTCCTTCTTCTGCTTGGCCGCCGTCCCCCACGCTTTGCAGGCGTCGTTCAACTGCCGCTGGTGACCGACATTCCCGCCGCGATCGGGGCGCGCTTTGACGGGGACTTTTCGGTACGCTGTGCAGGCGGCTGGGTTTGGGGAGTCTCGGGAAACTTTCAAACTCATGGAGTGGAGCGCAACCATCTCTCTGAGCAGCTTGACCAAAACCCGCTTGGCCATGACGATGGCGTTCACCATCGCGCTTTTTCCTGGCCGCAGACGTCGGTCGACCTGGAACAGGCGCGTTGAAGTGAGCGAAACTTGAACCTGAATGGCAGCGGCCGAGGCTGAGGACGTGGACTACAATGGCGACGCTTGTTGATGCAACGACAGTTGCCGACGCAAGTATTAAGCGGCCCGTGGCGGCGAAGCCGGTGAATGAAGATGGTGATCACGATTGAATCGTACTGATGAAGACGGCCATGATGAGGCCGATGATGAGCGCGGCGAATGTGGCGATATCGGTTTTGCGTGGAAATCGCGGGGATGGAACGCGCATCGGGAGAAATTGGGTTTCCTTGAATTGCGCGAGGTCGCCTGGGGATGTTCCGGGACTTGGAAGCTCGCGGGACGTGATGCATGTTCAGAAGTTTCCAGGGCGCGCCCCACTTCCTTCCCGCCACGAGAGCTCGTTCTCGCTCGGAGCCCAAGGGGGGAAGGGGGGGATATCGTCATCATGATCATCGTCATGTCGATCATGTCCAGCATGCCGGCAGCAATCGTCATGGCCATGGTCTTCCAGACAGCGATCATCGCCATTAGGGTCAAGTTCGGGATCGTCGTCATGGCATCGAAACTCGCCGTCGTCGTCGCCATGGGCGCAATGGAGACGGCTGCCGCTGACCTCGAGCATTATACCACCATGGTCACAGTGCCAAGCACATGAGCACGCGTCACCACACGCGCGCATAGCCCCCTGCCCCGCGCGACGCGCATCTAAACAATTAAAGGAACTTTACTTCCTCCGCAGTATACGTGGTACAATGTAATGTATGCATTGCAACCAACGTGGTACAACCCACGCTGTGCACTCTATGTGGTGCACTCCCAGGTGGAACACTATGTGTGGCTTGATACTTGTAGTCCACTCCATGTTGTGCAATTTGTTTAGTGCAACCCATGTTTCACAACACGCGCGGCACCGTACATATGGTGCAGCCTACGTTGTGTATCTACGTGGAGCAATCCATTCGGCGCAATCTGCGTGGTGCAGTTTACGAGGTGCAATATATGCAGCGCAGGTTGTGTGGCGCAGTCTGTGTTGTGCACTCGTCGTGTCCAACATCTGCCGTGCAGTTTTTGACGTGCGATACAAGTTGTGCACTCCATGCGGTGCTCAATTTTGTGCATTCTATACGGATCCAGGTATTTCTCCACGCGAACGTCGCTGGTGCAGCACCCGCGTCGCTGGTGCGTCGGCCAGGCGCCGCCGATGCGGAGCGATCCTCCGACGCCATCTACTCGGACCCATGCGGGTGTCTTCGCCCTTTCCCAAGCTGCCCTGTAGTACTCCGCGTGCGCACGTCGCCGCATGCCGAGTGGGCACCACTGGGGTATCTAGTCGACGCCCAAAAGCAAGCGAATGTATTGGGCGAGACGCAGTTCGATGTGGCGCGCTCTTCTGGCCCCGTCGCACGCACTGAGTCGTGTCAATATTCGCGAGGAGGGGGAGGAGGAGGAGCAGGAGGAGGAGACGGAAAAGGAAGAGGAGGAGGAGGAGGAAGAGGAGGAGGAGGAGGACGAGGAGGAGGAGGAGGAGGAGGAGGAGAAAAGGGAGGACGAGGAGGAGGAGGAGGAGGAGGAAGAAGAGGAAGAACAGGAGGAGGCAGGGGAAGAGGAGGCAAAGCAGGAGGAAAAGGAGGAGGAGGAGGAACAGGAACAGGAGGAGGTGGAGAAGGATGGCGAAAAAGGAGGAGGAGGGGGTGGAAGAAGAAGAAAAATATGAAGAAGAACAACACAAATAATATGATTAATGGTAAAAGAAAGTAGTACTAATAAGTGGAATGCTAAGAACAAGAGTAATCATAACAGCAAGAACAATAATAACAATGATAAGAAGAAGAGGAGGAAGAGGAGGAAAAGGAGCAGGAACGCCGGACCCTTCCTGTGGCGGGCGTCGCCGCGGATCAGGTCGGACGTGTCCCCTGACGCCCCAGTTCGGCCGCGCGAGACGGCGTCCGCGGTCTCGTTGCTTTTCCTGTACGCAGAAGTACAAGTTAGAGACGCAGGCAGGGACGGCACGCGCTGGTCAACAAAGCGAAGCACGAGTCGTCGGCGATCACAACGGGTACGGTTATGCCGGGGGGTGGTTTGCGATCGGCGCCGTTGACACCTTGGGGTCACCACGTTGCGCCAAAGGTTTGGCGAGCCCTTGTCGGGGCGCGGCAGGGATCCTTGTCGTGGTTCTCGCCCTCCTCCCTCCCCCAAGGCGCGGGTTGCAAACCCACACCCTGCGCAAACCACACCAGTCGGAGTCGCCGAGGGACAGCACGGCCCACCGGGCCGCTCTTCCCCCCCCAGTCCTCCCTTGACATCCGCACGCCGCAAGAACTTCACAACGGAAAGTCTGTCTGGCCTACCTCGGACCTTTGGGAGCCCCTGCTGGGCCCTGGGGCCTTCAAAAGCAACGGCTCAGGATGACAATCGCCGGTCCTGGGGCATGGGTCGAAGCCTTCGGGGGTCCACGTTGTGAACAGATCACGGCCGCGGGGGTTGGGTCTCTGGCGGCGCGCACTGGGGGCCAACTCGCGGGGGAAGGGCCTTCTAGAGCAGGGCTTCTGAGGAGGCGGGGGCCTTCTCGGAAGCTCTCCCGGCTGCCGAGATGGTTTCTCAAAAGCTGTTGGGCCCTTCAAGAAGACCCCTTCCTTTTGAGAAGCCCCACCCGCCTCCTCAGAAACCGAAGCCCTCCGCACCTCCCGACTTGCGCGCGCTGTCAGCCTCTTCCCCGCCCCCCGCGATCCGAGTGCCTCCTCGTTGTTGTTGCCCCTGTCTTTTCCCCTCTCACCTTTCCCTGATCCCTCTGCGCCTCCTGTGCCTCCTTCTCACGCCGCTGACATTGCTCCTCGGCTCCTCTCGCTCACGGAGTGCGCATCACGCGATGGGGTCTTTTGGCGCTTTCCAGGTCCGCTATGACACCCACTGGGAGATGGCTGGGTGGGAGGGGGTAGCGTGTCAGACATGGCGCGAGCGCGCCTCGCTTCTCCTCGCCCCTCGCTCCTCCCCGCTCCTCCCGGAGAGGGGCGGCGAAGAGTGCTCGGCCTCGTGCGCGCGGTGCTGCCTCTGCGATCGTGCTGCACGGCCAAAGGGGAGCGGTGCGCTTCCTTCGCCTCCTCGCTGGCGCGAGGAGGGAGGACAGGAGGCCAGGGACCCAGATTTCCGACTGCATCGTTGTTGCTCAATCCCGGCGTGTTTCCTCGATTTCGGCGTCAGGGGTCCGCAACTTGGTCCTGGGACCGTCGCACGTGCATCCAGGACGAAGGCGGGAAGAACCTTGGAGCATTCCTGATGCCATTTTGGGCTGAAAAGCTTGTGAGCACACATGCCATCTGAGACGATTCATGCTCTTTCTCGTTGGCTGCCTAGGGCCTCTCTTGATTGGCTCCGTGGGACCTATTTGGTCATCTTGGAAACCTCTTGCGCCTGTGGCCCTCTTCCACCGTCTTTACGGCATCTTGACATCCTCTTGGGCCGTCATGGGCCCAGTTTCAGGGCATCCAGGATCATGCCATGCCTGGGACAGAGCTCTGTCCGGAACGGCGGCCCCCGAGGTGGGGGGGGAGGGGTCAGTGAATACGTTCGGAGGGGATGGGCTCAGGGGGGGATGCATCGACCCCCGATCGCCCATTGGTTCGGTCGCCGATTCGGCCCCACCCAACCCTGAAGCGCACAAATTCGCCATCGGGGGCTTATCGCTGATCTATCGGCGATGTGTCACCGAGACTGGCTCGATGATCCCCCCTGAGCCAGTCCCCTCCTGGCGTTGCCCCTGGCAACTTGCAGCTGTACTTAGTACTTATTCTCAGGACGAGGACGAGGACGAAAGGGAGGAGAAGGAGGAGGAGAAGGAGGAGGAGGAGTAGGACGAGGACGAGGACGAGGACGAGGAGGAGGAGGAGGACGACGAGGACGAGGAGGAGGAGGAGGAGGCCTCGTCTCGTTGCCCTCCTGTCGTTGCCCCTGGGGGGGCCTCCGTTCTGGACCTCTCGTACTTCGTGCGTCGCTCCGCCGGTTCTGGCCCACCCTCGTTTCGGCGCGAGAGTCGCTGGCCAGTTCCCCGCCCCCAGGCGTCACCGCCCCGAGCCCTTCCGAGCCTCCTGCCCTTCGGGCGGGTGGTATTTGGGGGTGGCCTACATGGGGGTTGAAGAAGAGGTTGTGTTGCATTCTCTGGGGGCCTTGTCTGTCCCGTCGCGGCCCTATCCGCGTCGAATCCGTGTCGAATCGATGTCGACCTTGTCGGATCTGTGCTGAATCCATGTCGAATCCGCGACGAATCCACACCAGATCCGCGTCGAGTCCGCATCGCGCCCGCGTCGGGCACAAGAACAGGCATCAATTTTGGGGACAGGCGAGGTCCCCCGAAGATGCAACGTAAAAGAGGGCGCTGAAGGAAGCATTGAGGGCTCCTTTGGGGCCCCTGATGGCTCCAAAAGATGCCCCAAATGGCGCCTTCAGGGCCCTCTTCTTCACCCCCCAACGTAGGTCCCCCCCCCAGTACCACCCGTTCGAGCCCCGTGGAGCGAGCGGTGCGAGCGAGGGGGGGGAAGGAGCAGGGGAAGGCTTTCTCAGCAGGCGGCGGGACTTCTCATCGGACTGTGGCCCATAGTCTCCGCAGCCTAATGAGCCCCCACTGGCGCCCCCCCCCAAAAAAAAAGCAGGCGGCGGTACTTCTCAGACGCCCGCCAGCCTTCTGGAACGTGTTTTGCGTCTTCGGGGAAGGCTCAGAAATCTTCTCGGCAGGCCAGTGGACTTCCGAACCTTCTGAGAAGGCCCGTCCCTTCTCATTTCCCCCCTGGGCGCGCCGCCTATCCCGCCCCGCGGAGCGGAGTGACACGCCATCCGCCGGTAAGGCATAGCGTGTCGCCCAGGCCGCCGCCGCGACGCTGAGCAAAATGTCCCGACCGTAGCACGTTCAGAAGCATGAAAGCTATTCACCCTGACTCTCCCAAGCATCCGACGGCTTGACGTCTGGGAGTCACGCAAGCCCCGTGAGCGCGAGTTTTCGCCATGATCAGGGGGAGGGCCTAGCCAGAAGGAGTGAGGAATCAACGAGGCACAACGGCTGCTTACCCCGGACGTGCTCGCGACGTGGCAAAATCACAACAGGGAGGTCTGTGGCATGTTTCTCCCCTTGGGGCCCTCTGCCGAGCCCCGGGACTGTTCAACCAACGACTCGGCATGAGGAACAGAAACTGGCCCCAGGGCCCCGGGTCGGGCAGCCCGGGGACCCCCTATTGCAAACATGAGGGCCTCGCATGCCTGCGCTGTGCGCCCTCGAGGTGGGCGGGCCCGCGCTGACGCGGGCCGTTCTGATCGGGCTGGCGCGTCCAGCTGCAGTCCGTCCCTTTGCACTTGCGCATGCTCTTCCCGCAGTTCTTGGCTGGCCGCTCGAACTGGCTGGTGTGGCGCTCCCTGCTCCCCTCTCCCTCCCTGCCCCCCTCGGCCTCCTCCCACCCCCCCACCCCCTTCTGCCCCCCACCCCTCCGTCCACCCTCCTCCAGCCAGAGGGGGGGGAAGTGTAAGCAGGGTGCGAGGGGGGAGGGGAAAGCAGGGCTGGGGAGAGGGAGCAACGGACGCGGGGGGCAGAGAGAACGGAGGGTGCGGGGGAAGCATGTGCAGCGTGGTTGGAGGGTGTGTGAGAAGCAGATGCGGCTTGGTGCCTGAGAAAAGGGGCGGGGGAGAGAAAAGGCAGGGAAGGAGCAAGGAAGACGGCGCGTTCTGGGGGGAGGGCGAAACATTGAAGGGCGGGACAACGAGCAGGGGGAGAGGTGGGCGGGGGGGGGGGCGGCATGGGGCATGGACAAGGAGGGGTAGGGGAAGGGGACGAGGTGATGGGGGAGGAAGAAGGGGATGCTGTGCCCGCCCGACAAGCCAGCCGCATGGTGTGCGGTCGGAAGGTCAGCCACAGCGCAGGGTGCGCGGCTCAGCCCAGCTGTGAGCTGGGGCCTTCGCCAGGGGCACCGAGAGGGCCGTCCTTCGCGCCTCGCGGTCAAGAGGCCGGGAGGATGCTCTTTCCCCAGGAGATCGGCGCGAGGGAGCGGGGAGAGTCGTGTTTCGCACCTCGCGCAGCGCTGCCACAGCAGACAAGGCTCTTGGCATAGCTCGTGCGTGCGCATCTGTTCTCGGCGAGGACCATCGAGCAGCATGTGCAGTCACCCTGCGAGTCGGGGCTGTATCCAGACTTGGCTACCGCCCAGAGGGTCGATCTTGCGGGACCCCGGCCAGGCGGTGGCTGTTGGATGGATCTGTTCAAGAGTCTTATAGGTCAGAGGGAGAGGAGGAGGAGGAGGAGGAGGAGGAGGAGGAGGAGGAGGAGGAGGAGGAGGAGGAGGAGGAGGAGGAGGAGGAGGAGGAGGATTGGATGGATGTGCGATGGACCGACAGTCAGCCCGCATCATGAGGATGGGCATCCTTGCCAAGGTTACTCCTGCATCCTCGTCTCCTCGGCACACGCTTGGCCACCTACGTTTGCCGCGCCCCGCTCGAGAAGCTTTGAGACGGCCTGAGAATGCCCTTGCATCCTTATCGTGATTCCTGATGGTACGGGTCGACTGTATACGCCCTTCCGCCGACTCCCAGGGACAGATTTGACAGACCGCTTGGAAAGAACGTTGGGCAGGAGAAGAACGTGGAAGGGGAGAAGGGCGAGGAGCAGTAAAGGGCCGCTTGGGGCACCCGGAGGGCTGTGGGGCGCTGGTTGGGGGCCTCTTGGGCGTCTCGTGAGGGCCTTTGGGATGGCTCTCGGGGGCCTCTGGTGGCCTCTTGGGGGTGTCTCGGGGGCCTCCGGAGGGCTCTTGGGGCCCATCTTGGGGCGAAAGGCTGGAGTCTCACTTCGTATGATTTCCAGCGTTGGGTTCCTCTTGAGGTCTCTTCGGTGCCTCTCGGGATGCGTTTGGGCCGTTTTAGGGCCCTCTTGTCCCGTCTTGGGGCTTACTTGAGGGCCTCATGGGCCGTCTGGGGACGATATTGAGGGTCGTCTTGTACGACCTCAAGACGAAAAAGGCGAGTATTCCAACAATGTACGTTTCCCTATGGAATGGTACGATGTTTGCTGTTTGGGGCCTTCCTCGGCGGTCCTTCGAGAAAACATGTGGGCCTTGTTGGAAGCCTCATGGGCCGTCTCGAAGCCACCTTTGACCGTCGTGGGGCTACCTGAGGCCATCTCGACTCTCTCTGGGACCGCCTTGGCGCCCTGCGAGGGTTGACGGATTCGGGGTCCACGGGGCCAACACGTGACCATATCCACCGCCTGTTAGAGTCCCAGAGCGTCGGTTCCCCAGGTGGCGGATATGAATTGATCGCCGCCTCGCATGGACCCGACCTTTTTGTTCAGAAGCAGCTGCCCACGAGCGCCCTGGGCACGAGGTGGGATCGACCAGCCCTCTCCACGAAGCTCTGCGGCTGAGCCGCCCCCGTGCCGAACGAGATGGCACGCTTTCCATCGGCCCAGGCACGCCTGCTGATGCATGGCTTCCTCGGGAGCACCTGCGCCCGGGAGGGCCGATCGGACGCCTGTGCTGGCACTCCGTCGCGCCTCCACTTCGGCTCCAGTGCGCACTCGGCGCCAGGGTCGGGGACGCGTGCCCGGGACGGGCGGCGCGTGTGCCCCCCCTGCGCGGGCCCGGCCATGGCCGCCGAGGGCGGGGTGCAGCGGGCCCTGGAGGCCGTGCCCTTCCGCAAGCTGGAGAAGCGGCTGCAGCCGCTGGGCACCTGCCCTGGCTGCGGGGCGCTCTTCGGCGCCTACCTCGGCATCGCGGGCCAGTGGGGCCACCTCTGCAAGTGGCCCGAGGGCGCCCACGAGGCGGCCCGGCTGAAGGTGGCGCAGCTCGTGATGGCGGACCTGATCTCCCAGCCGCAGGCGGGCGGCAAGCGGCGCCCCCCGCTGACGAAGGCCACGGTGAAGCAGGTGCTGGAGGCCCTGGGCTTCGAGCGCAAGCCCGCGGCGCCGCCGCCCGCCGGCGGCGCGGCCAGCTCCAGCACGAGCTCTGGCTCGGACACCGGAGAGGCCTCGGAGGCGGAGGACTCGGGTTCCGAGGACGACCGGGCCGCGGCCGCGGCCGCTGCCGCCGGCAGCTCCTCGGGCGACAGCTCCAAGGACAGCGGCCCGGCGGCGGCCAAGTCCAAGGCCAAGGCCAGGGCCAAGGACCGAGGGCGCAGCGGCGAGCGCGGCCGCGAGAGACGCGGCAAGGGCTCCCGCGACCGCTCCCGCGGCGGCGGGCGCGACCGCGGGGCCGGGCGGGGCAAGAGTCCGGACAGGCGCCGCGGGAAGCGCTCCCGGTCGCGCGGTCGGAAGCAGTCGCCCTCGCGCAAGAGGTCCCCACGGAGCGACCGGCGGCGAGAGAAGGACCGCGACAGGGGGCGGCGGCGCTAAGGGCGGGCGGCCCTGCCGCTGCCGGGCGGCCCCGCCTGCCTGGCTGCCTGCTTGCTGGGGCCCGCCGCCAGCCCGCTGTGCTGCAGCCCGTCCGTCTCGGCGGCGTGGGGCTTCCGTCCTCGGCGGCCCGAGCGCCCTGGAGCTTGCCAGCCTGGAACCTGTGCCTATCCCTTTGAATGGACTGGGAGCCCTGCTGCATGGGGTGAATCGTCGGATGTGTCGGTCCTTTTCTGTCGCGCGGGGAGACAAGGTGGTGCACCCCGCCCCCCGACCGTAAACCATCCCCCGATTCATCAGAGCTGTTTGTCTTTCGAGCCGCGAGAAGAAGCGGATCATGCTTTCACCTCCTGTCATAATGAACGGTTCATGTCCCCTACCCCCAACATGTTCAATTGAGGCGACCGGTATGTTTTGCGAGCCCCCAGGAATGAACGGCTCTTTTTCGCACCCCCTCTGACGAAATTAACGGTTCATTATCCATACTCCGAACGTTGTCGAATCATATGAATGGTTTGTTTTGCCAGTTGCAGAACATGAGCCGCCCATGTTGTCAACCCCTTAGAAAATGAACGTACAAGTTGTCCATCCCCGAAATGACGCTAGAAAAGAGATAACTAATTGTTCCACCATCTGGACACATGAACGGTTCAGCGTGCCCACCCGCCGACATGAGCCACTGCGTGCGCAATGGGAATCAGCATTCCCCCAACTCCCTGTGAATATTTTATGGGATGGGGGAACTGAATCGTTCCTTCTTTTGCCGCCGTAGCGTGAGTTAGCATACCCCTGACCTCTGCATCCCTTATTTTCATTATTGGGGACATGATACATTCATTCTTGTGAGGTGGTGAAAATGCATTGCCCAGGGGTTGGGGCTTGAGAAGTGAGCCGTTCATATGCTATGGGGTTGAGAAAATGAGCGGTTCGTCTTTCTGTGCTGGAGAAATGAGCCGTTCAGTTTCCCAAGGGGTTGAGAAAATAATCCGTTAGTTTCTCGAGGTCGAGGAAATGAAGCGGTCAGTTTTCCAGGGGGGTGAGGGCATACACCATTCACTTTTCGGGGTCGGAGGACTGAACCGTTCAGTTTTCCTCGGGGCTGAGGAACTGAAGTGTGCTATTCTTGAGGTTGGGAGAATGCATCCTGAAACTGGTTCAGATGAATCTGCTGTGTCGGGGGCCATGGAAGCGAATCGGTTCAATTCAGTTTCGGCTGTGCCGGTGTGAAGGGGAACGAACCAAGTTCAAACGAACCCGATTTTTGGGTGGGTCGTAAAGGCGCGATGCCCTCGCATGCCCTCGCGATTGCCATCGCATGTCTCGATGCCGATCTTAAGGATCCTTCAGTTTCTGAGGGCGCGTCCCTCAGATTGGCATCGCCTTGGGCATGGCAATCCCACGGATAGCGACAAGTTCGAGGCGGGGTCGGAGCGCTCGCCGCCGGGTGCCCGCCGGGCTGCTCCAGGCAGAGGCCAGCTGCAGATATCTTGCACGGCTGCTGCGCCGGACGGGGTGCCCATCGGGTGAGCGCTGGCGGCGTATCGGCCCGCGGCGGCGGGGTCTTGCCGAGCGGAGGGCGTCAGTTGCCGTGCTGCAAAACAGGCACGGGAAGATTGAACGGGTCAGGAAGTGGCAGACCAGGGAGGACGGAGGACGTGAGCGATGGGAGACGGGAAGGACGGTGAGGAGAACGAGGACGGGTACTACTAGCAGCATGCGAGCGGCAGCAACAGGAATGGGTAGAAGGCTCGGATTTGTCGGGGAACAGGGATACATAACGACAGGGCGAGGGAAAAGAGTCTTGCAGATCTTTCTATGTTATATACGCAGTGCTTCCACAAGACGTAGGAAGAGCAGGGATAGTATGAGGAGCAACGGCACAATAATTAGCCAGAGTAGAATCGTACATAAGATAATGACGAGCGCGCAGATGTCGAGGAGCCAACTGTCTTGGGGTTGGCTCTCCTCCCTGGATAGTTATTTGACGGTCTTCGGGCACAGAAGCGGCCGCCCTACACCCAAGTAGTAGCTTGAGCAATCTTGTTTCCAGATTATCGGGTCGCTGAAGGTCTGGGCCTGTCAGCCTGCCCTGTATCCCTCACTCTTCCCCCCAACCAGATATTCCACCAGAAATTCGGCGCGAATCCCGCCGTGGCGATCCAGGCCGCCCCAGGACGCCCCGCCATGTTGAGTCAGGACGGTGTCCGGGAGGGCTCGCAAGGTACAAGTCGTCGCCAGCGTCGTCGTCTCTGCTGCCGTCAACGTCGTCGCCGCCAACGTCGTCGCCGCCAGCGTCTTCGACGTCGATGTCGGCGCTGACGTCTTCGTCTGGCGCACAGGCTATCGGGGCATGCGGCGAGACCTCCTGGCGCGGCGGAGGGCCGCGGGCGTCCTTCTCGCGCTGCCCGCGCCCAGGGAAAGCCGCCTCCGGGCCTGTGCCCTTTCGGCAGAGGGCCCCGAGCAGCTTTCTCTTGGCATCGCTCGGACGTGTGCATCTTTTCTTTCGGCGAAGATCATCGAGGAGTATCCTCGATCATTTGGCGAAAAAACCAAGCACGAAACCGAAAAAAACACAGGGAATGGACGTCCGAGCGATGGCGAGATACACTGCAGCCCACCGCAGCAGTGGGCGGGGTGGGGGGGCAGCAATCGGGAGCAACGGGGAGCCACGATGGGGGGCAGAGGACGCCCGATCTCGGAGGCCTGGCACCCCCTTGCCCTGGGCGTGGAGCAGCGATCGGGGGGGGCGGGCAACGGCCCTCGATCTCGGGAGCCCGGCCTCACATCCTTCGAGCAGGAGGTCACCTGCAGAATTGATGTCCCCCAAGTGTGTCGTTTGTCGAAGCTCCGAGAAGATATATAATATTCAGTTTGACGTGCTTGTTCCGTATATCCTCTGACAGGACAAGTTTGGTGTACATTTGTTCTGCAGTCGAAGTCCTATTCGAACCCTCCCTCCCTCCACCCCGGGGGCCGGCTTTTTCTCTATGAGCCGGCTTCTGTCGACGGTCGTGGCACCCGAGACTCAGCTTTTTCCAGAGGCCCACAAATTGTGGCAGACCCCAGGGCTCTGATTGTTCGAGGCGCCCCTTTCTGTGCGCCCAGATCCTGTGGCCCCCCTCTCTCCTCTGCGCCCAGATGTTTCGTTTCGGGCCCCGCGGCCCTCCCATACCGATCCAGCTCGACAGGTGGCGCAGGAAGATGGGGTCCGGGGCTCTGGTGGCGATATTTTGTTTTGCTGCCGTCTTGTTTTGCAACGTCAGATCTGAGGGTCCTTTTCGGGAAGGGAGAAGCGACACCACCACCAGTTACCAGCCTGGAACAGATCCCTATCCCTATGCTGGGCACCTCCTCATCACGATGCCAATCTTAGGGATTCCCCTATTTTTTGAGGGCGAATCCCTAAGATTGTCATCGCCTTTTGGTGTGTCAATCTTAAGGATAGGGATACGTTCGAGACTGGTAAACCAGCGGGCCACCTTCAGCGAGGAGGGCCACGGTGCTCCCCGGGGAGCGGAGGGTGGAGCTGTCTCGAGCTGGAGGCCACCCCAAGGCGGGAACAATTGGTCAGCAGGAGGACCGTCCTCTTTTGTCGGCCCCGGAAACGGCAGGGCCGTTTTTTCACCGTTTCCAAAAAAAATGCCCCTTGAAACTGGAAACGGCAAAAAAACGGCGACCGGAAACGGCAAAAAACGTCTCCAGGATTGGAACCGGAGCCGGAACCGGTCAAAAAACGGCGACGGAACCGGTGAACAAACGGCGTCGGAACGGGCAAAAAAACGGCAAAACGGAACCGGTACAAAAAACGGCCCTGTCGTTTCCAGGCTCCACTCGCTGAGGGTGGTGTTGCTCAGCTCCCTACGGTCGGGATCCTTTGCTCGGCATGTCGCGCCGCCGGTGCTGACCACGCCCCGGTCCCCAAGCGTGAAGTCGGGCACGTCCCTCTACAGAAGGCATGTTCACAAATAGTCAAAACATCTGATGGGGACGATTTTTGTTCATATTCGACCGTTGGCGTATGCTTTGAAACTATGTTTACTTTCCTTCCAGATCCGCCTGTAGGGGGACATGCCCCACCTAACCCCAGTCCCCAAGCCTTAACGTTCGATTCCTTGCCCAGCTTCCCTCCCAGCGAGGCAGGGCGACGCGCCATCAGCCCGCAGGGCACAAAAGTGTCGCCTGGATCGCCGCCGCGACGCGCTGAGCAGATGTTCCCGACCGTCCTCGCCCCGCCCCCCCACCTCGGCACGGGGGGGTGAGCGGGAGCCTCGCCCCCTCCATGTGGATGATGAGGGTGGAGATCAATCAACCAGTCATCCGATAAAAAACGGATTTACCAAGAAAGATGAGCCGGGCATGCGATGGCCAGAGGCTTTTTCCAATACGGGGCCCCCGGAAGTCCCGACCCTGCCCTGCCCCCGGGGCATGCTTCTCCTCCCGAGTCGGTTGGCTGACGGCCCCGGGGCCCGGCGAGGGCCCCCATGAGTCCGCAAACGGCGAAGCACCCTCCGCCGCGATGGCGTCCGCGACGCGAGCATGCCTTGGGAACGACCCACCAGTTGCTCAGCCAGGCGATCGTCCTCCACGCAGGACAGCGCGGGAGGGCCCCCCCCTCCAAAAACGCCCCCCCCCCCCCCAGGAGCAGGCCGCCTCGAGGCGCCTGCCCGCGGGTCGCCTCGGGGTGCGACGACCAGGCCGCCGCCGCGGCCGCCGCCGCCGGCGTCGTCGGTGTCGTCGGCGTCGTCGTCACTGTCAATGGTTTTTGTCGTCGTCGCGTCGTCGTCGGCTTTTTCGTCGTTGTGTCGTCCATGGTTTTTCGTCGTCGGCGTGTCGTCGTGGTCTTTGTCTATGATCTGTTGGAGGCGTTCGAAGGCGCAGCGCCCGCATGCATTGTAAGGAGGGCCCAAGCGAGAGGGCGATCCCTGGGGCAATGGCCAGGAAGTCTCGTAGTGAAACCGCGATGCCTCAATACAGCGGGACGAGGTATCAGGCGGGAGCCGCTGTGAATGTAAACCGGGAGCCAGGGTAACAGTTTGAGCCTCAAGACTTTCCCATATAAGAATCTGAGTTCCAGCCCCGGGGAGGCACTTCAATTGGAAAATGCAATGGGCAGTGGCCGGGGGGGTGAACGATAGTAATTGATCAGAACTGAGAACTCAACGATTATAGTTTCAAGATTGGTCGATTTGATCCGAACGCGTGCCACCCAACATATATGTTTCAAAGTTTGGATACCCACTTTCTTCGTCTTCGATCGTATCATCTTTGGGGAGTACATCTTCCCGACCTGCCACGCTTAATTTGCGCAGCCCCAAAGAGAAATAGGAGGAACGAAGCAAGGGATAGACCGAATGAATAACAATTCTTTCCCCGGTAAGCTGGTCCAATCCCCGGTGAACTGGTCAACTCCCCGGTTGTCGGTTCAGAATATCCTGACTCCTTCGAAGCTTTACAACCTTTGCTCGAGCGCTCCTTAGCAGCTTTTGCGGCGTGCCTTACCAGCTTTAGTATTCAACAGCATCTGTCTTCAACGCAACACTCGGAGCAGCATCCGTCCCCAGCACATGACCCAGTACTCAGCAGCCTCCGCCTTCAACGCAACACACAGTACTCAACAGAACCCCGCCGCAAGAACGACTTATTAGGAGAAACTTGAAGAACGTAACACGTAAGCAACAGCAAATAAGTGAAGCAAACAATAAACAAAACATCGCCCGCCCGCGGGCCCGCCGCCCGCACGCCCGCTGCCCGTCCCTCGCCGCCCGCCCGCCGTGCTTCCGCGTTTTGCACAAGACCAAGTACTCACTGTTCGTTTCTGATTCTTCGGACGTTCTTTGATTTTTTGAGGTGCCAAGATCCTTTCATTTCTAATTGTTTTATCCTGGGCCTCTTCCTGGCGACTAGGGGGCCAGGAATAATTAGAAACGAGCACAATTAGACATGAGCACGACTAGAAATGAACGACGTGTACTCAACAGCCGTAGTCTCAAACACAAGCCCAGTATTTAACACACACACACACACACCGCTGCAAGAGAGATCCATTGGGAGTCCATTGAAAGTCCCATCCGCCCGCCCGCCGCCCGCCGGAAAACCGTTGAAGAACATCAGTTCTGTGTGGTTCTTGTGTTTCATCACGTTTTCTCTTCTGGTACTTGGGGTGGCTGGAAAATCGTTGAGAACCCATGGCTTGGTTATCTTTGTTGTTGGTGTTTACATAAGACATAAAAGGAAGAGACAAAACACGTTGTGTGTTTCCCTGCGCGTTATACTTGAGCAGGCCGAACGATTTTCTTCTTGAGGCCCACATGACTCGTCCTCTTCGTCCTCTCCGTCCTTCCTCCCTCGTCTTCCTCTTCGCCCGCCCCTGGTTTGTGTTTCCCTACTCGTCCCCGTGTGTTGTGTCTCTCGGTAGGGAAAACCCTCCCCCGTAGAATCATAGCTTGGGCTGCAGGTCGCAGGCTCCGTGGATCCATTTCCCCCTGGGCCCCTCGTGTTAATTTTTATTGTACATTTATTCCAGCGAAAGAAGTGGATCCACGAAGCTTCCACGCCAAACAGTTGGATCCAGAAGACAGTGACATTGGATCCACGTGACTCCCGCACACACGTACGTGGATCCAAATGGATCCATGCGTGCCCATGCAAGAGGTAAACATATTTTCGGCCTTGGGATGAAGAGTCTTGCACCCCTTCTGCCCTTCAGCACAGGGGCGGTGGTGGCACAGTGCACGTGGGGGGGAGACGGAGGTAAAAACACCACTGAAGAATTTTGTGTGCCCGTTCTGCCCTTCAGCACAGGGGCGGTGGTGGCACAGCACACGTACGGGGGAGACGGGGGTCAAAACTTTTTTTCCAGCATGCCGACAGGTTTTCCTCTTGAGGCCCACATGGCTCGTCCTCTCCCTCCTCTCCGTCCTTCCTCCCTCATCTTCCTTTTCCCCAGCCCCTGGTTTGTGTTTCCCTACTCGTCCCCGTGTGTTGTGTCTCTAGGTAGGGAAACCCCGCCCCCGTAGAAGCACAGCTTGGGCTGCAGGTCCGAGGCGCCTTGGGTCCATTTCCCCTTGGGCCCTTTGCGTTTATTCTTTTTTTACACACTTGCCCCAGCAAAAGAATTGGATCTACGAAGCTCCACGCCAAACAATTGGATCCAGAAGACACGGACATTGGATCCGCGCGACTCTCGCACACACGTGTTTGGATCCAAATGGATCCATGCGTGCCCATGCAAGGGGAAACGCTTTTCGGCCTGGGGATGAAGAGTTTTGCACACCTTCTGCGCTTCAGCACAGGGGGCGTATGTGGCACAGTGCACGTAGGGGGGAGACGGAGGTCCAAACACCACTGAAGATTGTTGTGTACCTTTTCTGCCCTTCAGCACAGGGGCGGTGGTGGCACAGCACACGTGCGGGGGAGACGGTTGTCAACACTCATGGGTCTTGCACCCCTTCTGCCCTTCAGCACAGGGGCGGTTGTGGCACAGTGCACGAAGGGGGGAGACGGGGGTCAAAACACCACTAACGAGTTTTGCACCCCTTCTGCCCTTCAGCACAGGGGCCGTGGTGGCACAGCACACGTAGGGGGGAGACGGGGGTCAAAACACAACTGAAGAGTTTTGCACCCCTTCTACCCTTCAGCACAGGGGCGGTGGTGGCACAGCACACGTACGGGGGCGACGGGGTTCAAGACCCCACTTGATCAGGCCGAATGATTTTCTTTTTGAGGCCCACATGGCTCGTCTTCTCCCTCCTCTCCGTCCTTCCTCCCTCATCTTCCGTTTCGCCAGCCCCTGGTTTGTGTTTCCCTACTCGTCCCCGTGTGTTGTGTCTCTCGGTAGGGGAAACCCCGCTCCCGTAAAATCACAGTTTGGGCTGCGGGTCCGAGGCTCCGTGGGTCCATTCCTATGTGGGTCCTTGGTGATAATTTTTATTTGGCTCTAGCAAAAGAATTGGATCCACGAAGCTTCACGCCAAACAAGTGGATCCAGGAGACACGGCAATTGGATCCACGTGACTTTCGCACACACGTATTTGGATCCAAATGGATCCATGCGTCCCCATGCAAGAGGAAAACTTTCGGCCTGGGGATGAAGAGTTTTGCACCCCTTCTGCCCTTCAGCACAGGGGCGGTTGTGGCACAGTACACATAGGGGGGAGACGGGGGTCAAAACACCACTCAAGAGTTTTGCACCCCTTCTGCCCTTCAGCACAGGGGCGGTGGTGGCACAGCACACGTACGGGGGAGACGGTGGTCAACTCTTCAGCAGGCCGAAGGATTTTCTTTTTGAGGCCCACATCCTCTCCGTCCTTCCTCCCTCATCTTCCTCTTCGCCAGCCCCTGGTTGTCCCCGTGTGTTGTGTCTCTCGGTAGGGAGACCCCGCCCCCTCAGAATCACAGCTTGGGCTGCAGGTCCGAGGCTCCGTGGGTCCATTTCCCCTTGGGCCCCAATAGTAGCATTTATTTTTCCAGCAAAAGAATTGGATCCACGAAGCTTCCACGCCAAAAATTAGATCCAGAAGTCACGGACATTGGATCCACGTGACTTCCGCACACACGTACTTGGATCCAAATGGGTCCATGCGTTCCCATGCAGGAGGAAAAATCTCTCGGCCTGGGGATGTATTTATGTATATATATATATATATATGTATGTACATCGAGTGGGGTGTTCAGAAACACTCTTGTTGTTAATTGTGGGGCCCAGGGAAGCCCGAACAGAACCCGAGCTTTTCTTTCTTTGATGGTTGTCTCCCCCTGGAGCTTGGGGTGGCCGGAGAGCCCCCGAAAAAACCGTAAACCAAAATCCGCATTGTTTTTCCGTGTCAGGTTCTTCGTTTTTGAGGTTTTTCTTTTTCCCTACCCAGGCTCTGCCTAGAAGGGTTCTTATTCTCTTGGCTTAAAGGGCCGGGCAGTGGGAAACGGCCCGGGCGGTTCCCCCAGTATCCGCCCCGCGGTTCCCCCAGTTGCGCCCCCTTACCTTAGCTTTGCGTATCTCATCTTAGCTTAGCTTAGCTTAGCTTCATCTTAGCTTCGCTTAGCTGTAGCTGTAGCTGTAGCTGTAGCTGTAGCTGTAGCTTAACTTAGCATATCATATCATAGCCCAGCATAGCATAGCATAGCGCAGCATACCATAGCATAGCATAGCATAGCGCAGCATGGCACAGCATAGCATAGCATAGCGGATAATAGCATAGCATACCATAGCCTATACTACCATAGCGCAGTCTAGCGTAGCATAACATTGTGCATCATAACATAGCATAGCATAGCATAGCATAGCATCGTGCAATATTGCGTAGCATAGCATAGCATAGCAGCAAAGCAAAGGCAAGGCAACAGCAGCAACAGCAAAGCAAAGCACAAGCAACGCACAGCAAAGCACCAAGCAAAAGCAACGCAAAGCAAACGCAAACGCAAAGCAAAGGATAGACAAAACAAAAGCAATGTGCAACAGTACGATCAGAGAGCCCATTCGGTGAGCGAGTGCAGAAACATGCGTGTGTCTGCGAAGGCAAAGCAAAAGCAAAACCAATCAACAGCAAAAACAAGCAAAAGCAAAGGCAACTACGACGATGAGGAGAAGGAGGAGGACGGCGTTTACCGTTACTACTATCGCTGCTTTCCTAGGGGCTCCAACTCCTAGGTAGGGTCGCGCTGGGGTGCATTTTGTTTGTGGAGGGGGTTCAGAACTATTATTTGTGTGTTTTTCATTCGGGTGTCTTTTCATGATGGGGCCCCGGAACTCACAGAAAAACCTTTGAAAAAACCGTCGAGCTTGGGTTTTTGTAGGTTTCCTCCCTGCCGCCTGGGGTGGCCGGATAACCCCCGAAACATAAACGGAAAACGCCTTGTTTTTCGTGGGGAGTTGTTTCGGTTTGTTTTTTGAAGGTTTTCGATAATAGTCTTGTAACTAAAAGAGGGGCCCCGGAGCCCCCCGAAAAACTGCAGAAACACCTCCGAGTTTGTTTTTTTGTTCGGGGTTTGTTCTTCCTGGAGCCTGGGCTGGCAGGAAAACCCTTGAAGAACCTTCGAAACGGCCCGTCTTGGAAAAGAAACCAGGCTGGGTTGTGTTTTTCGATGTTTCTCTGGTGTGTGTGTTTTCGGGAAAGATTTTCTGAAGTAGGATTAGTTTCTCTTGTGGCCCCCCTGAACCGCCCGAAAAACCTTTGAATACTTCCACCTCCGAGAAATTCCCGAGTTGGAGAATGTTTTTGAGTTCCCCCTCTGGACCTCAGGGTGGTCCGAGATCCCCCGAGAACCCCCCGAGTTGTTTAGTTTGTTGTTGTTGTTGTTGTTGTTGTTGTTTTTGTTGTTCGGGGAGGGTTCGGATGGGCTTTTCGGAAGTACCACCCCCTGGATTTAAAAGTCCGGATCGGCACTGCAGGCCCCCTTGCATCGTCGCTCCCCGAGGGGTAAACATGACCGGCAAGAAGTACCAAGCAGAATCGCAACTTCCAAGCAACATAACTGGGACCGGAAATTGATTTGCAAGGAAGTCCCAACCGAAATCGCCAATTTCCGGTCGCCACTGAGAATTTCCGGTCGCCTGAAAAGCGCCCGGAAATTTTATTGGACGAAGTATTAGGCGGAATGCGGATTTCCGGTCGTCACCCCATTTGGCGATTTTAATATGAGAGGGGGTGAGGACGGACCGGAAATTTAACCATGGCGGCCCCTGCAACATTGTGCCGGGGCCCCGTGGCCTAACGGGAGCCGAACAACAAGGCTTATTCCCCGACCTCTGCGCTGTTCCGACCTGCGTGTGCGCGTTCGCCCACCGCGCAGCGGCCCGCAGACGCCTGGGAAAGGATTTTTTTTGCAACCGCCGCGAGAGCGCCACCGCTCGCGCACTTGCTGCGTGTCCACCTTAGAAGCAGGCGTCCACTCCGAACATTGCGCATTCACCATTTAGTGCGAGCGCCGGGTAGGTTTGAGAGCAGGCAGTCTGCTGCCCTCTCCTTCTGGTTGGTGGATAGGTACCACAGCTGTTCCGACCTGCGCGCGTTCGCCCACCGCGCAGCGGCCCGCAGACGCCTGGGAAAGGACACTTTTTGCAACCACCGCGAGAGCGCCACCGCTCGCGCACTTGCTGCGTGTCCACCTAAGAAGCAGGCGCCCACGCCGAACAAAGCGCACTCACCATTTAGTGCGCGCGCCGGGTGGGTTTGAGATCAGGCAGTCTGCCGCCCTCTCTTTATGGTTGGTGGACATATACCACACCACAGCTGTTCCGACCTGCGCGCGTTCGCCCACCGCACAGCGGCCCGCAGACGCCTGGGAAAGGATATGTTTTGCAACCACCGCGAGCGCCGGGTAGGTTTGAGAGCAGGCAGCTTGCCGCCCTCTCTGTCTGGTTGGTGGATAGATACCACAGCTGTTCCGACCTGCGTGTGCGCGTTCGCCCACCGCGCAGCGGCCCGCAGACGCCTGGGAAAGGACATTTTTTGCAACCGCCGCGAGAGCGGCACCACTCGCGCACTTGCTGCGTGTCCACCTAAGAAGCAGGCGCCCACGCCGAACATTGCGCATTCACCATTTAGTGCGCGCGCCAGGTGGGTTTGAGAGAGGGCAGTCTGCCGCCCTCTCTTTCTGGTTGGTGGATATATACCACAGCTGTTCCGACCTGCGCGCGTTCGCCGCCGCGCAGCGGCCCGCAGACGCCTGGGAAAGGACATTTTTTGCAACCACCACCGCGAGCGCGCCACCGCAGGCGCCCATGCCGAACAGAGTGCACTCGCCATTTAGTGCGCGCGCCGGGTAGGTTTGAGAGCAGGCAGTCTGCCGCCCTCTCCTTCTGGTTGGTGGCTAGATACCACAGCTGTTCCGACCTGCGTGTGCGCGTTCGCCCACCGCACAGCGGCCCGCAGACGCCTGGGAAAGGATATGTTTTGCAACCACCGCGAGCGCCGGGTAGGTTTGAGAGCAGGCAGCTTGCCGCCCTCTCTTTCTGGTTGGTGGATAGATACCACAGCTGTTCCGACCTGCGTGTGCGCGTTCGCCCACCGCGCAGCGGCCCGCAGACGCCTGGGAAAGGACATTTTTTGCAACCGCCGCGAGAGCGGCACCACTCGCGCACTTGCTGCGTGTCCACCTAAGAAGCAGGCGCCCACGCCGAACATTGCGCATTCACCATTTAGTGCGCGCGCCGGGTGGGTTTGAGAGAGGGCAGTCTGCCGCCCTCTCTTTCTGGTTGGTGGATATATACCACAGCTGTTCCGACCTGCGCGCGTTCGCCACCGCGCAGCGGCCCGCAGACGCCTGGGAAAGGACATTTTTTGCAACCGCCACCGCGAGCGCGCCACCGCAGGCGCCCATGCCGAACAGAGCGCACTCGCCATTTAGTGCGCGCGCCGGGTAGGTTTGAGAGCAGGCAGTCTGCCGCCCTCTCCTTCTGGTTGGTGGCTAGATACCACAGCTGTTCCGACCTGCGTGTGCGCGTTCGCCCACCGCACAGCGGCCCGCAGACGCCTGGGAAAGGATATTTTTTGCAACCACCGCGAGCGCCGGGTAGGTTTGAGAGCAGGCAGCTTGCCGCCCTCTCTTTCTGGTGGGTGGATAGATACCACAGCTGTTCCGACCTGCGTGTGCGCGTTCGCCCACCGCGCAACGGCCCGCAGACGCCTGGGAAAGGACATTTTTTGCAACCACCGCGAGAGCGCCACCGCTCGCGCACTTGCTGCGTGTCTACCTAAGAAGGAGGCGCCCACGCCGAACACAGCGCACTCACCATTTTGTGCGCGCGCCGGGTGGGTTTGAGAGCAGGCAGTCTGCCGCCCTCTCTTTCTTCTGGTTGAAGGATATATACCACAGCTGTTCCGACCTGCGCGCGTTCGCCCACCGCACAGCGGCCCGCAGACGCCTGGGAAAGGACATTTTTTGCAACCCCCCCCTGGATTTAAAAGTCCGGATCGGCACTGCAGGCCCCCCTGCACCGACGCTCCCCGAGGGGTAAACATGACTGGCAAAAAGTACCCAGCAGAATCGCAACTTCCAAGCAACATAACTGGGACCGGAAATTGATTTGCAAGGAAGTCCCAACCGAAATCGTCAATTTCCGGCCGCCGCTGAGAATTTCCGGTCGCCTGAAAAGCGCCCAGGATTTTTTTTTTTGAGGAAGTATTCGGCGGAATGCCGATTTCCGGTCGTCACCCCATTTGGCGATTATAATACTAGAGGGGGTGAGGACGGACCGGAAATTTAACCATGGCGGCCCCGGCAACATTGTGCCGGGGCCCTGTGGCCTAACGGGAGCCGAACAACAAGGCTTATTCCCCGATGCGTTCCAGACTTTTTTTCCAGGGGGTTGTAGTATTGTTTTAAAGTGTGGGGTCCCGGAGCCTCCTGAAAAACTCTCGCACAAAAAAAAAAACTGTCGAATTCGGGAGTTGTTCTGGCTTCCCCTTTGCAGTCAGGGGTAGCTTGCGAACCTGAGAAATACAATCCAGAAAATTTCCGAGCTGGTTGACATATCTATGTAGTCACATATATATATATATATATATATATATATATATGTATATGGTACCCCCCCCCCTTGGGGACCTACCTCACTATCGTCGCATTCCTTCTTTGCTTCTCCTTTGTCGTCCATGCATGCGAAGACGTAGACACAAAAGGAAGTTGATGAGGAAGAGGCGGAGGAGGAGGAGGAGGAGGAGGAGGAGGACGGGGAGAAGAAGCGTGAGAGGACTCGGCTCTCGCATGAGAGGTAAAAAAAAAACGCGAAGAGGAAGAGGCTCCCGCCTGAGAGGTCCCCAACAAACGTGAAGAGGAAGAGGCTACCGCCTGCGAGGTCCCAAAAAAACGCAAAGAGGAAGAGGCTCCCGCCTGAGAGGTACCAAAAAGACGTGAGGAGGAAGAGGCTTCCGCCTGGGAGGTTCCAACAAAAAAAAAACCGAAGAGGAAGAGGCTCCCGCCTGAGAGGTCCCAAAGAAACGTGAGGAGGAAGAGGCTACCGCCTGAGAGGTCCCAAAAAAACAGAGTCAAATGGAGGCTCCCGCCTGAGAGGTCTCAACAAAAACTCTCTTGGGAGGAGGCTTCCGCTTGAGAGGTCCCCAAAAAAAAAACAAACAGGAGGAGGCTCCCGCCTGAGAGGTCCCAGAAAAACCCAAAGAAACCCAAACACCATGCCTTTCATCCTTTTTTTTTTTTTTTTTTTTAAAAAAAAAAAAAAAAAAAAAAAAAAAAAAAAAAAAAAAAAAAAAAAAAAAAAAAAAAAAAAAAAAAAAAAAAAAAAAAAAAAAAAAAAAAAAAAAAAAAAAAAATCCAGAGGAGAACGGACGTCGTTGCCCCAGATGCATTGACGAGGGCCGCCATCTCCTCTGGATTTTTTTGTTTTTGTTGGGGGACAGTTACAGGGATGAGAGGCATGGTGTTTGGGTTTCTCTTGGCTTTTTTGGACTTTTCAGGCGGGAGCCTCCTCTTGTTTGCTTTTTTTTTGGGACCTATCAGGCGGTAGCCTCCTCCCAAGAGAGTTTTTCTAGGACCTCTCAGGCGGGAACATCTTCCTCTGCGCGTTTTTGGGGGACCTCTCAGGCGGTAGCCTCTTCCTCCTCACGTTTCTTTGGGACCTCTCAGGCGGGAGCCTCTTCCTCCTCGCGTTTTTTGGGGACCTCTCAGGCGGGAGCCTCTTCATCCTGACGTTTGTTGGGGACCTCTCAGGCGGGAGCCTCTTCCTCCTCACATGTTTTGGGGACCTTGCATGCAAGACCCTCATGGACATGGCGAAGACGAGGGTGACGAACATTATGGTGATGATGACGGAGAAGATGAATATGAAAATGGTACTGCTGATGATGCGGATGTTGCTGATTACTATGGTGATGCTGATTGTGTTGATGATAGTGCTGATGTTGGTGATGGTGATGATGACGATGGTAATGATGATGAGGATTACGAACATGATGGTTATGCTGACTATGATGATGATGATGATGATGATGAGGATGATGATGATGTTGACGATGATGATGAGGAGAGTTACGATCATTATGTGAAGGAGGAGGAGCAGCAGCAGCCGGAGGAGGAGGAGGAGAGAGAGGGAGGAGTCAGGAGTCAGGAGTCCCAGGACGAAGTCCAGTCGAGAGGATGGAGGAGGACAAGGAGGAACAACTTGTTATTTTTTGTTTGACCTTTCAGGCGAAGTTGCCCCCTCAGAGACTGTGATTACGTCGGGGGCGTTGGTTAAGGAATGTGCTCAGGAGGCGTTAGACCTTGGGGGATTCCTCATCCGATGAGGGCGGTGGCGACATCCACGGCCCATCCACAATTGGAGCTCCGCCGGCTTCCAAACCCTGGATTTCTTATCCAATGATTCCTTATCCAATGCCCTCGCCGTAGTAACCTCTCTGGCGGGAGCCTCCTCATCAGAAAGTTGTTTGGGGAATCTCTCAGGCGGGGGCCTCCTCTTCAGTTATTGTTGGGATCTATCAAGCGGGAGCCTCCTCTTTAGTTATTGTATGGGAGTGACGACCAGGAGGCGGAGGAGGAGGAGAAGGAGGAGGAGGAGCAGGAGGATAAGGAGGAGGAGGATCCCCCCACCCCCGCCCGCCACCGCCCACAGGCAGGCCACCCGCGCGCGGGCTGATGGAGGAGAGGCTACGACAGGAGGATAACCAGCAGGGCGCACTACTTTGGAGTGTAATACTCAAATCGATCAGAGCGCAATGCTCTTCAAACGGGTGTAATACCCAGGGTGTAGTCAAAGGCGCAACGCCTGTTTAGGATGAGGATGATAGGGGGGGAGCCACAGCAGGGCGTAACGCCCTTGCTCTTAGCAGTACGGGAGAAGAGCGCAAGGCTCTAGGAGTATGAGCATGACCGACGGGCCCGAGCCTCTGGGAGACCCAACTCACCCCGCCATGTGGGAGCAGTGGTTGGGCATTGTGCAGCGCGGCAGGCCGCGCACGCTGACCCTTACGAGACTGTGCCCCGAGATGGCGGAGAAGCGGGCGCCTGGCCCTGGGGCCGCGCGCAAGGTAGAGTGGAAACCCCTGGCAGAGCGCTGGCTGAAAGACCGCAACGTCGTCTTTCACAACGACCCGGCGCGTTCCCACAAATTACGCGTGCCAGGTGTCATCCACGACTTCGTTGTCCACCAGGGGAAGTGCAAGAAAGTCGGCGGCAAGAGGGTGCTGATTCCTCCCGGGCACGTCGAGCTGCAGACGCACGCGCCCCCGTCGGGCAAGCACCTCAAAGTCAAGCGCGGCGCCCAGATCATTGACCGTGCGTGGCGCTTCATCAAGGGCCGCCTGCACAGGAGCGCCACCGCCAAGGCAGGCGCCAAGCTGCTCGCCACGAAGATCCGCTCCGCCCAGTACGACTACTGGCGCAAGGACGACGACATGTGGGCCAAGACGGGGGGGGATGGTGCAGCGCATCATGCGCGACGTGCTGGTGGCGTGATCGGCCCGCGGCGGGCGTTCTGGGTTAGACAGGGGCAGTGCGACCCATTACGCGGGGGTTCTATGTTGGCACAATGACGACGACCAGTGAGCCAATTCGGTACGCATAGTGCAACATATTTAGCGCAATGTACAGTCTGCGTAGTCTGCCGCGGCAGACGTGTGGGGTCGGCTTGGGTTAGTGCGCCTGCGCTGTGTGGGGATTCTGCCATGGATGCTTTCCGTTGCGTGCTCCTACGGATGCCGGTAGGCAGTTCAAAACGAATACCAATGATGTCTGGAACCCAGACGGGGCGCACTGCTTGCGAACCAATCATGTCACCGCCACCGCGCCATTGCATATTCTGTGCTGCGTTGTCATGAACACGGCATCACGTAATCGCGGGGTTTCTCATGAAAGTCTCGTTGGGGTGTTCTTCGGGCTCGATAATAACCATTTGGCTCTGACCGATGCTCCGTTCCGATGTGGGTCATAGTGTTATTCCGAACAAGCCTAAAAGGCATATCCAGCCCATCGAACCTGTTTAAATCATATTGGAATATGTTTAGAATCCTGTTCGGCTGCCATTATTTTTTTCGCATTTCGCATCTCGACAGCGTCTGGGGTGCGCGCGCCGGCGCCCGGCCGCTGGCGCCAGCGCCCGGCCCCCAGTCGCTGCGACTCAGAACTGCCCGGCGAACGCAGATCTGGGCCCGGCAGCCGACGACGGATAGGCGGTGGTGTTACACACCCCTTCCCTCCCCTGCTGGCACAACATGAATGAGGCGAGCGCGGCGGGAGGACGCCGCCCGAAAACCGCCGCTCTCCCCGGAGAACCGGGCAGCGCCGCGCGCCAGGGTTCCGGGCCGCGTCTAGGTTACACCAGCTGCGGTCAAGGGCTCGTCAGTGCATCCCCCTCTCCACACCCCGAGGCACAGCACCGCTCCCCCAAGCACAGCCTGGTAAAGCGACACAGCGGCCGGGGAGGCGACGGGCATACCCAACCACAGTCACACTCGGGAAGAGGGGCAAGTATACAAATACCCGAGAAACAAGTGCTCAGAGGAGGCGAGAGACGAGGAGGAAGAAGAAGAAGGGAGGGCAAAAAACACAGCGACTGGGACGCAAGAGGATAGCAATCAATATCATGACGACGCCGCCTGCGCGCCACGAGCGCGACAACGTCCGCATGCCGAGGCGCCCGAAGGCCATCGCATTAAGAGGTACACGTGCGAACCCCGCCTCAAAGGGCAAAGCTGCAAGACGAACATTCAACCGGAGGAGGACGAGGAGGAGGAGGAGGAGGAAGAGGAGGAAGACGAGGGAGAAAACAGCGGCGCAGAACGCCGAATGACCTTCCCGACAAAAGAAATATGCTCGATGAAGCTGCTGGGGCTGGTGTGGTCCCCGAACAGCAGCTGGAGTATCAGGTCGGGTGGGACGTCGCCTGGGAACAAGTCCCGGCGGTCGCTGGCGTAAACGGGGCACGAGACCAGGGCGTGTCGCAGAGAAGCGTTCCGGCGCCCACAGGCTCTGCACCGTCGCAAGGAGGCGGGGTGCTCCCTGCCGCCTAACACCGACAGAGGCCACCTGCCAGTCATCCGCGCCACTGCCCATAAGCGAAAATGAATCCAGAAGGCAGGGCCGGGCTCGCTGGCCAGGAGAGTTGGATCGAGCGGCGATGGGAAAGAGCAAAGAGCGGCAAAAAAACGGCGGAAAGGTGCCAGGACCTGCACGGCCGCTTTCGCGAAAGCTTCGCGGTCATACTTCAAAAGTGTCGGACGTGGGACTTCAGTGCGGTACGTCCTGAGCACATCCCTGCGAGAATTCGGACACGTCCGTGCCTCTTGGAGCAGCGCTGGAGGGAAGAGAGCGTGACCGTCCAGGTCCGGAGGAGAGGGGTCAAGGCGCCGGGCTAAGGCAACAACAGCAGACTCCCACGTGGGCGTAGCCAAGGAATGGGCCGCCCGCAGCATCACGGCCCCTGGGTGGTCCACCGGGAGGACCATGAGACGCGCCCTTGCCATGGGCGCTTTCTCTAAGAATTTCGTCCCTAAGCGCATGGGCCAGCCACATTGGGCGACAACTACCGCGTGCCGGATTGGGGGCCCGTGGTGGCACCCCAACAGCCGCCGGCCCCAGTTCACTTGCATCTTATTGAGGGCCGCTTCAGCCCCCGGCGTGGCCGCCAAAAGCGGGCAGGCATAAAGAATCACGGATTCTACCCGCGCTGGGACCTGCGCCGCTGCCACCGGGATGGACAAGCCACCGGATTCCGCAGCGTAGAGCAGCTTAGAAAAGCAACTGTAGCCAATGGCTAGGATCTCTTTGAGAAGCGGCGCGAACGTCAAGTCCGAGTCCACCAAGATGCCCAACAGGACTTTGCGTTCCACGGAAGGGCAATCGGCCAGCCTGGGGCGGCTTGCGCCGAGGACTGGGAGCACGCAAGTGTTGTTTTTCTCGCGCGAGAAAAAAGACTTGAACCTGCGAGCGTACCGGCTGCGCGCGGAGGACTCCTCCGGGGAGATCACTGCCCTCGCGGCTCCTACAGATGGGCACGCGGCCGTGAGGTCGTCGACAAATTGTGCCGGCGGCATGTGCCAGGAGCCCGCGGCCTCAACTACGGCGGCTCTGTCCGCGATGGCCGGCAGGGAACGAAGCGAAGCAGCAAGTGTTTCCTCGGAGTTGGGCCAGGGCGGAAGCTCGGTGGCTGCCGCGCGCGCCACCTCGTTCAAAATGGCCACCACGGGCAACGCCCGGTCAGGCATCGCCTCCACGTCTGTTGGAGGGGAGACCACGCATGCAGTTTGCAAGGCACGCCTGGCTAGGGGCGGGACCACGGTGGCGCAACCTCCTGGCGCAGCGGCAGCGATTTCATCCGGCAGCGCTTTCAGCTGCGCGTTACAAATGTGCACTGAAAAACGCCTGCCCTGGGCCGTGCCGCACCCAAGGGCGAAAACCGGCGACAGCAGGTTATGGAGGCCCACGGCCTGGTGATCTTGTGCCAGAATGTCATCCAGCATCAACCAATCGGCCCCCCGCACGCCCGCGTGGAACTCAGCAGCGGCGGGTTTGCGGTGCGACAGCCAGAAACAAACAAAAACGGTGGGTCCCTAAGGGTGCGGGGGGGGGGGGGGGGGGTAGCATATATGGTATATGTATATATATATATATATAGGGTATATATATAGGTATATATATATATATATAGGTATATGTATATATATATATATATATGCACATATATATACATATGTGTATATAGGTATGTATATATGTGTGTATGTGTATGTACGTATGTCTGTGTATGTATATGGATTCGGTGGTAAGTTTTCTTTTTTTGTCTGGTGACCCCCCCGGAGCAATTTAGAAAAACCTTCGGGTTTGGGAGTTGTTTCTATTTGTTTTCACCCTGGAACCTGGGGCGGCCAGAGAAATCAACAAACATAATGCATTAACCATACATTTTTAAAAATCCAGTGTTTTCTCTGAAGTTTTCTTGGGGGGGGGGGGGGGGGGGGTCAGCCATAGTAGCGTTTTATAGACCCGAAATATCTCCGAGTTGGGGGGGGGGGTCGGGCGTTTTCCCACCAGAAAGAAAAACAGCAGAAAAGCAGCGGGCAGAAACTTCCGATCACCCACAGAGAGAAAACAACACAAACAAACAACAAACAAACTGCCCCCCCCATGGGCGTTCTCGGGGGGGTTCTGTCGAGTAGCGATTTTGAGGGTTTTGCCAGGTCGCTTCCCAGAATCCCCTGGGAAAAACCGCGAGAGGGGGTTTCTTTTGATATTATGTGTGTGTGTGTGTGTTTGTATGTGGGGGGGGCGTTTTTTTGTTTGGGGGGGGGCTCAAACGTAATATAGTATTTAAGTGCGGCCCCCCGGAAACGTCCCCAAAACACTACAACTTTCCACGCGCCCCAGGATCCAGAGGTTTTTCGGGGGCTTCCCGGGAACTCCCACATTGGTCTCCGCCCGGCGGCGCATCGGCGACGGTCTCGAAAGTTTCCGTGCGAGGCTCGGTGCGCGGTTGCAAGCAGCTTTCTTGCACGAGTTGGCGGCGCTCGAGCGCGCGGTGGAGGACTCGCGCGCCGCATCGGCGTTTGAGGGTGTCTTGGGCCGCCTCAGACGCTACGCAAGCCCAGACGTCGCATATGCCAGAGATGTACGCTTCCCACTGGGATCACACGATTGTTGTTCCTTGGGGCCCTGCGGAGGGGTCTCTTGAGGCCCAAAGCGGGTCGGCGGATTCGGAAAGGTTTCAGACCATCATGGGCCTCCGCAGGAGACTCCGCGTGGGACTCCGCGGGGAGAAGGAGGTGGTCGTTGCCGTCGCCGCCGCCGTGCCCGTGCCCGTGCCCGTGCCGGTATCCGTCCCCGTCCGCGTCCCCGTCCCCGTCCTCGTCCCCGTCCCCGTCGTCGTCGTCGTCGTCGTCGTCGTCGTCGCCGTCGACCCCGTCGTCCCCGTCGTCCCAGTCGTCGCAGTCCCCGTCGTCGCCGTCGTCGTCGTCGTCGTCGTCGTCGTTGGCATCGTCGTCGTTGTCGTTGTCCCCGTCGTCCCCGTCGTCCCCGTCGTCCCCGTCGTCGGCGTCGTCGTCGTCGTCGACGTCGTCCTCGTTGTCATCGTCGTCGTCATCGTTGTCGTCGTCGTCCCCGTCGTCCCCGTCGTCCCCGTCGTCCCCGTCGTCCCCGTCGTTCCCGTCGTCCCCGTCGGCATCGTCGCCGTCGTCGTCTCCGTTTTCGAGGGCTACTCTCGCGCCAGGCTGCGGCCGGGGTGCGGAGGGACGCATGGGGTGCGGAGGGGGCGAGGGATGGAAGGAGTGAGTGCAGAGGGAGCGAGGGAGGGAGGGGAGGAAGGCAGAGGCAGCGAGGGAGGCAAGGGAGCGAGCGAGCGAGGGAGGCAGGGAGCCAGGCAGCGCCGAGGCAGGGGCAGGAGGGCAGCGGGAGAGCGCGGGAGGGAGGGAGTCGTGGGGCCGAGGCGGAGGGCAACGCCGAGGAGAGAGGGAGCATGGCATGGGGGAGGACGGCGGGAGGCATACCGAGGCCGGCGCCCCCGGCCCGAGGTCGGCACGCTGCCGCAGCAGCGGGCGCCCGGGGCCGGCACCTCCGCCAACGCCCGGGCCCGAGCCGCCGGAAAAAGAGAGAGAGAGAGAGAGAGAGCTTCCCCGCGCCGCCGCGGGCCGCGCGCCGCCGCGGGAGCGGCTCCCCGCGCAGCCGAGGGGGCGCTTCCCGGGAAGGCCGCGCGGCGCCCTGGAGCTCCTCCCGCGCCGCCAGACTTCGGAGAGCCGCGATAGATCCTCAACTGGGGGAACTCAGCGAGCGAAGAAAGGTATAACATAAACTTTTTCGCCGTCGGGGACACCTGCCCCTGGGCGGCTGGAAAGTTTATACCCCTACGGTGCCACCGTAAGGGTATAAACTTTCCAGCCGCCCTGGGACAGGCGCCCCCGACAGCGAAAAAGTTTATGTTATACCTTTCTTCGCCCGTTAAACGAGCGCTGACATAAAACTCGGAGGTCCGCGCGGACCTCCGAGTTTTTTGTATTTGTATGCTCATGGCATGGTCCGCCCCCCCTGCCTCACCCGACGTGAACCTCGGCCTGGCTGCGTCCTGCTTTGTGCGGAGGGTCCGGGCCGCCGCCGCTGGCGTCCCTCCTCCGGCCCGCCGCCTCGACCAAGCTTGTCGCAGGCATGCTCCTGTCTGCGCGCAACTCACCACGCGCGTTGCCGCATGGCCAAAAGGGGGCCATAGGCGGGTGGCGCCCCTCACAGTGCCTGGCAGTGCGGCACATAGGATTCAGTCGGGCCTGTCCCTCGACAGGAGGAATATTCAAAAATAGTACAAAAATAGTCGGGGGACGATTTCTTTTATTATATGTTTTTTTATTTTTGCATATGTGGGGGGTATGTTTCGTTTTTCGTCCATAATCCGCATGTAGGGGGACATGCCCGACCTAAACATACGAGTATGGAGGGAGGCTCTTTTACCTCGAGAACGAATATCCATCGGGGCGGGTGGCCTCCAGCAGCCTGGCCAGCACGTCACCACCCTAGCCCAGGAGATCCCTTGAGGTCATGTTGTAATCATGCTCTATCTTGTGTTCTGGATGAGTTTTTCAAGTCGTAGGGCGCTCAGTGCAGGACAGCGCGGGGGCCAGGAGTCGACGTGCGTTGGCACGCCGGTGCGATTGCTGGGCGCCGTGGTTGTTTGGAAGCATAGCGCTGCTACCTTGCCATTTCCCATCCTCAGCGGCGTCCCTGGCAGAGGTGTCGCCGGTGCTTTGTTTCGCGGGTGTTCGGCGTTATGCCGCTCCCCTTTTCCGCCCTGCTTTGATGTTCCCGCGTGTGCTCGGTGCGCGCCTACTGGGCTTTACCCGTCAGGAGCTCCTGCGGCCCACCGTGAGCCTCGGACTAGCGTGCGTTCGACTGAACGGAAGAGTAGTTTTTCATGTCGGATCCACGCGCTGTGTTTGTTTCCCAACCCTCCTTGGTTGGGTATTCGTTTTGAGTAGAGCACTGCGGTCGCGTCTTCCTCCTGCCGCCTCCTGCCTCCCGCCTCCTGTCTCCCGCGAGACCTCGCCGTCCCTGGGGGGGGGGTGCTGCGATCTGCGAAACTGTCGGCAGTTTCGAGGGCTGCTGGTGGGTCCAGCGGAGAGAGTCACCGCGGAGACCTGAGCGGTAGCTCGCCGTCCCTGGGGGGCTGCGATCTGCGACACTGTCGCCAGTTTCGAGGGCTGCTGGTGGGTCCAGCGGAGAGAGGCACCGCGGAGACCTGAGCGGTAGCTCGCCGTCCCTGGGGGGCTGCGATCTGCGACGCTGTCGCCACTTTCGAGGGCTGCTGGTGGGTCCTGCGGAGTGAGGCACCGCGCAGACCTCAGCGGTAGCTCGCCGTCCCTGGGGGGCTGCGATCTGCGACACTGTCGCCACTTTCGAGGGCTGCTGGTGGGAGGGCTGCTGGTGGTCCTGCGGAGTGAGGCACCGCGCAGACCTCAGCGGTAGCTCGCCGTCCCTGAGGGGGCTGCGATCTGCGACATTGGTCGCCACTTTCGAGGGCTGCTGGTGGGTCAAGCGGAGTCATCAAGCAGTGGCGAAGCGTCCCGGCTCGCCGATAGCCCCACCAAATAATGTTCTAAGAACCTTTTGTGGTTCCCAGGAAATGTTCTTGGAACATTTCTGGCTAGGACTGTTTTGTCTTAACGCATCGGGCTTATGCTCTAAGAGCATTGTTTTTGTTGTTAGTGCATTTTGGGGTTCTAAGAAAAGCTCGTGGTATGACTATATGAATACCTGGACGGTCGGTCCCTGCTCAAAGTCAGGCACCGCGCAGACCTGAGCGGTAGCTCGCCGTCCCTGGGGGGCTGCGATCTGCGAAACAGTCGCCATATTCGAGTGCTGCTGGTGGATCCAGCGGAGTGAGGCACCACGCAGATCTGAGCAGGTCTTCGCAATCCCTGGGGGGCTGCGAGCCTCATGAATGCCGCTCGCAGAAGTATATGCGCCCATGTCACGTCATCACCTCCGTGTAACGTCTCCCAAGCTACTCGTGCCCCGCATCGCGCAGGGGTCTGGTACGTCGCCAAGGTAATTTGTTGCAGCTTGCGTTGTGGCAGTTCACATGGCGACATGGTTAAGCTTCGCGCTCGTATTATCTTCGCCGCGTTCGTCTCCTCTTCTTCGCCTTCGATCTGATGCTGTTGAGGGCCGCAAGAGGGCTTCCAAAAGCATCATACCAGAGGGTCTTAGTATGACACTGTTTGGAGACTCCATTGAGGCTCTCTGGTAGCCCTCTATGGGGCCTCTTGGGCCCTCCTGGGACTTTCCCTGGGGGTCCCCGGGCCTGTGCACGGCCCCAAGAGGGGCTTAAGAGGGCCCCGAGAGGACCTCACGAGGGCCCCAAGAGGGCCCCAGGAATTATGTCCCAACGGGACCTTCGGTGAGAAATAAGTCCTGGGGCTTTTTGGAAGGCGTCTTGGGGCTCTTCTAGACCCCTTCGGTGGTCCTCTGCGAGTCCTGGTGTCTTGGAGCCCTCTTGAAGCTTTTCGCAGCTCCTGCGAAGTGGGGCAGATAGGAAGGAAGAGGAAGAGGACGATGGGGAGGGAACGGAAATATGGGGCATGGGAGGGGAGGGGGCGCATCGCATGCGGGTCAAGGGGTAAGTCCTCGAAAGGGAGGCGGAGAAGGGCGGGGCGCAGGTGAAACCGTGCTTGAGGAGATAGGCCCGTTGCCACGCCCCGCTTCCCCTTACCGGAATTAAGGGTCCATCCAGGCTCGTGCAGATCCACCCCGGAGAGGTAGATCGCTATCCTTGGACCCTAAATTTTACATTTTGCCATCAGCAGTTGAAAGATCGGGAAGCGGTTAGCGCATGCATGTGCTGTCGGGGCGCCTCTCGGAAACGATTTGGGGTCCACCCAATTTCAACAGTTAAGGATCCACCCACTTCCAAAATCGGGCCCACCTTCTTCCGAAAATGAAGGGTCCACCCCCTTCCACAAGCTCAGGGTCTACATTGAGGGTCCGTCTTGGCAAATTGAAGATCCACGTTTCGTCTCCGTCTGCACCGCTTTCTGAGCCCCTGGGCAGATGGGTTGTGTTTAGTTTGCCGTGCCAGTCGTTGAGTCTCGGGACGGCCGCGCAGGGCAATGGGAAGTGCCGGTCTTCCATTACTCTCATTACTCCACGAGGAGATTTGGTCTTCAGGAGACGGGGTGCGGGGCGAAAATGGCCACGCTTTGTTGACGGTGGATTTTCTCCAGCTTCCGCCGAAATTGATAACATTTTCGATGCGTCTTGACTGTCGGTGCGACGGTCTGTCTGATCTTGAACCTTCGAGCCGCGCACCTGCCCGCGGGGGTCGATGCTGTAAATCGTCGGCGAGCGAGGGGGGAAAGTGAGAATGAGAAGGCCGTCTCAGAAGGTGGCGGGACTTCGCAAAAGTCTTCCGGCCTTCTGAGAAGTTTTCAGTGTTTTAGGTGAAGGCTTGGAAAACTTCTCAGAAGGCTGGGGGACTTCCGAGCCTTCTGAGGAGGCCCGCCCCTTCTCGTTGCCCCCCCCCTTCCGCTCTCGCCGCCAAGTCAAGGCCAAGTAAATTGAAACCAGTCGAACACTTCCCAGAGGTCCCGAAAATTCCCCCAGAGGCCCTCAATGAGTCAATGAGTCCCCCAACTGCTCCAGGAAGCGCATTCGACAGCCGAAGAAGGGCCCCAGGGGATTTGTCGCAACAGCTTTACAGGAGGGCAGAAAACCACACGGTTTTCCACGGACTCTGTGATTCCAAACCAGACGATCTTCTACGGACCTGTGTGTCGGAGGCAGCGAGGCCAAGGAAGACGCCCCGCACCAGTGGGACAACCGAGGAAGACAAAGGGGACAGGCACCATGGGCTTCTTGGAGCTCCCTGGAGACTCTCACCGGGTCTCCTTGAGGCCCTCCTGGGGCCCTCCTAGGGCCCTCTTGGAACAAGGTGTCGGCCCCCCCGGGTCCGAAACCGGGCTCTTGCGCCCTCTTGGAGCGGGCATGTAGCCCTCCCGACGCCATCTTGGAGCCTTTCTGGTGGCCCTTCCTGGGGCTCTCTTGGTCGCGTCCGCAGCTGCCTCAGTTTAGCGGTCGGGCAGCGTAGCTCGAAAGAGTCGCGTGGTGTGTTGCAGTGCGACGCCTCGTTTGCGTGGCCCTGAGATATGCTCAAGGAGGAAAACGACAAGTTCCGGGTCCACTGGGTTCGTCTCCTGGGCCTGGGAGATGAAGCACGGATGAGATCGGCCGTACGGCAAGGTTGCACAAGATCGTGCCCCTCTTCGGGGTCGCCTCGTGCCTCCAGACTCCTCCTCCTCCTCCTCCTCCTCCCTCCAAGCTCCGACCCAAATATCCGACGAGATTGTCCATTCACTTCGCGCCTTATCCTGAATTCTGGCCTCTTGGGGCCGTCATCGGGTCCAGGTATCATCAACCATGGATCTAGGACGAACAGCTACCCCCAGGCAGGGTGTCGGGACCTCTGGGGTGGCGGACTGACTACTGACCATACTGGCGGAAGTCAAGACGGTGGCGGTTTTCGTTAAGGAATGTGCCCAGGAGGCTTCTGACCCTGGAGGATTCCTTATCCAATGGGGGCAGCGGCGATACCCACGGCCGCTCCACGACTGGAGTTCCGCGGGCTTCCAGACCCTGGATTCCTTATCCTGTGGTTCCTCATCCAATGCCTTCGCCGTACAGTGCCGTTTTTCTTATACATGCTCCGCGTGCGGATCATGCATTTTTAAAAAATAGAATTTCGTATTAAAAACAAAGATGGGTGTATGCATCAATTCATTCATAAATTAGCCATGCAGTTAAAATCCGGTATATATATATATATATATATATATGAAGACAACACGGCGGGAGCGTTTGCGCGGCGCGCCCACGCCGCGGCGCGGCGGCGGAATGATGGCACCCCCTCGGCCCCGCGCGGCAGCCCTCCCTCAGCCACCCCGCGCCCACCGCTCGTGCCACGGCAATCGTGACGGCGGTCCTCCCTGCCCTGCTCCTCCCCTGGAATGAGGGGGGGATGGTTCGTCCCTGCCGAGGAGGAGGAGGCTTGCCCTGCGAAGTGTCTCCCCCCTCCCAGGAGGAAAAGGAGGAGGAGGAGGAGGAGGAGGAGGAGGAGGAGGAGGAGGAGGAGGAGGGGGAGGAGGAGGAGGAGGAGGAGGAGGAGGAGGAGGCAGGGGAGAACGAGGAGGAGGAGGAAGAGGAGGAGGACGAGGGGGAGGAGGAGGACCAGTGCAAACCCAAGAGTCATCGACGATATTGGAATAAACCCTCCAAGCTCCCTCTTCATAGGCCCCTACAATGGTTCAGTTGTCTTCAGGGAACTGCCTCGTTGGAAGACAACCGTTTGAAGACCCTGAAGCATGCCAAACTATTGTTCTCGGGATTCCAACGTTACGAATCAACCTGACGGCTGCGCTTTCACGATCTTGAATCGTGCCAGAAGGCCATTCCTTGGACCTCAGTATTGCGAAGCAACATGATTGTTGCACCCGCATAAGCCTGAATCCTGCCAACATGCGATTTCTGGTGCGCGGCGCTAAGGCGCGATCCACATTCTGAAAAAGGGCACGCCCTGAGTCCGTGAAATTCTTCCGAATGTTACAACGAAAGGTGCGCGGCGTTAGGGCGAGAGCCACAGTTTGAAACCGATTCGCCTTCCATCTGTGAGACTCTTTGCATACCTTTTTCAAACGCGAATGAGCGCGGCGGCAAGGCGAGAGCCACGTTTTGGGAACGGCCCGCCCCCCGTCTGTGGAACGGCTGCCAATGTTTGAAGCTTCGGAGCCGTAAGTTGTGAGGAAGTCGGAGGCGAAACGCCCGGCCCGCCCTAAAATTTGGCCTCGGGGTGCGACAGGGAGAAGTTGTTTATAAGGGTAAGGAATGGAGGAGGAGGAGGAGGAGGAGAAGGAGGAGGAGGAGGAGTAGGCTATGAGCTGTTCTTCCGTATTTGTTTTTGCGTGCCTGCCTCCAGAGACCTCGGGACGCCCCTGCTCCCGGCTTCTGGTACCCGTGCCTCCCTCCTCCTGCCTCCTCGTCCTCCCTCCTGCCGCCTCGTCCTCCCTCCTTCTGCCCCTCCTCCCTCCCTCACTCCCTCCCTCCCTCCCTGCCTCCTTCCGCCCGTCGGCGCCTCTCTCGGTCTGCATCTCTGGCCGCCCCTGGGCGGGAGGGGAGGAGGAAGAGGAACGGGGAGGAGGGAGGCGGCAGGAGAAAAGAGGAGGAGGAGGAGGAGGCGAAGGAGGAGGAGGAGGAGGAGGACGAGGAGGAGGGAAGAGGAGGGAGCAGGAGGGAGGACGAGGGAAGAGGAGGGAGGAGGGAGGAGGAGGAGGAGGAGGACGAAAAGAAGGAGAAGGATGAGGAATTGGAGGATGATGATGAGGTGGAGAAGGATGTGGAAGAAATGGGTCGTTGAGGACGCGGCAGAGACCGCTTGCGGCGGCAGGTGGAAGAGAAGGAGCAGGACGGATGGCAAATGAGGGAGGTGGCGGAGGACGGAGGAGGGATAAATGAGGAGGAGGAGGAGGACGAGAAGGGGGAAGGAGGAGGGAGGAGAGAAGGTTGGGTGGGAATCGGAGGCAGCGCAGGATGAAGGAGGAGGGTTTAGGATTGATAGGGAAATTGGGGACGCAGTGTACCGTAGAGTGGCCTTGAGAGCCCGCAGAAGGGCCCTCCGTGGAGCCGGTGACCCTGCTGAGTGGGTGTGCAAGTGAAGGGTACGGCATGTCCCTCGACTCTCTGAGTGGCAGTCGGGCCGCAAAGATGATGGTAGGGAGGAGGATTGAGGAGGAGGAGGAGGAGGAGGAAGGCAAGGCGGAGGAGGAGGATTGAAGCTCGAGGTCAGAGGATTGTTTTTTTGTGGCCGGCGGCGGCTCATCGGCGGCCGTCCCGAGGTCTGGGCGTGCGGCGCCGACCAGAACTGCGGGACCGGCCGGGCCCTCTCCGTGTGCGTTTTCACCTTTCTTCGCGTGCCCCGAGTTGAGATCTGGGGGGGGGGCTGAGAAGGAGGAGGAGGAGAAGGAGGAGGAGGAGGAGGAGGAGGAGAAAGAGAAGGAGGAAGAGGAGGTGGAGGAGGAGAGTAGCCAAGCCGCTCTCCCCCCCGAACGATGAACATTCCTACCGCCAAGTCTTTGCGGGACCTTCACAGATTGGCAGGGGGAGTTTTGAAGATCCGGGGGTGCGATGTAGACGCGTCTTGCGCCCCATGTGCTTGACTACTCTTGACGCGGCGCGGCGCAGGATGTGGAAATGAGAGCGGCCGAAGCTACTAGACCTAGGGATGGGGCACGTTGGCGCCGATTGTTCGGCGCGCGTTGATGCCGCGGGCCCGTCCATTTTTTAAGATGCCAGACTGTGGCCTGCTATGACCGAGATCCCTGCGCCGCTTGCAGATTGCTTGATCATGTTTGTAGGCCCCCGAGGCTGGGAGACTGAAGCTTCCTTTTTCGGCACCGACGGGCGTTCCTTTATCCGACGGATCCCGCCTTCGCGGCGACCGCTTCGAGATTGCTAAGGCTGGTTGTGGACTCTGGTCAACCATTATCAAGTAGAGGCTGTGCGAGGTGCGTGCGGCCCTCCGCCATGGAACTTGCTCCTGGTTAGTTCGGATGCAGTGCGTTTCTATCCTGCGAAGGGGCCCTCCCGCTACCACCCGCTCCAGAGAGCCCACCAGTGTCGACTATGCGGAGTGCGTTGCTGATGCAACCTTTTCAGTTTCTTCTGGCGCGAGGTAAGCAGAAGGATTGGAGTAGGAGAGTAGCCAAGCCTTCAGAAGTTCAATGCTCGCCGATATGTCGAGGAAGCCACTGGCTCCATTGAGCATATGGATAAGGCAGGCTCTGGAATTCTTATGGCCATCTTGCCAAGCCCGTAGCACACATGCAAGAGCTGCCCCCCTAAGAGCTCCACATGTTCGAATTTGCGGAGCCTTAGTATTAGAGTCGTGTTACTGGCTTGCTGCATGTATTAGAGGATTGGCCTCAATCTGAAATCAAATTTTATTAGCAACCCAGACCTGGCCGACCCAATGTAGTTTAAACACCAGGCTCCAGTCATGTTCCCGACCGCCGCGGGAAGTTCATGAGGTTGCTGCAAAGTTTGAGGGTCGTCTCGCGTAGGGCCTCTACTCTGTGTCAATCCGAAGTGTATGCGCCACGTTGGGGCATTCGCTGCACTGGGCCTGGGTGGAGGAGTCCGATGTACTTGTCATATTATGCACGGTTTGCGGTCGGCTTCCGTCGGCTAAGTCCGAAAAGCTCTCCAAAAGTTGTTTGGGCCATAAGGTTTCGTCTGATCGGTCAAAACTCATTTGTTGGCTTTTGCCTGGCACTAGCTACAGGCTGGGGTCAGCATTTCCTTTTTCACCCCTCCACTGTTTTCCTTTGCATCATCTTCCTGTCCCCCCCCCCTCCGTCCTCCGCGACCTGGTAGTCCCTAGTGTGTTGTAGGCGTATGCTGCTCATTCAGTGACCAGCGCCATGTCGGTTTGCGAAGGTTTGCGGGGAGGAGGAGGTTGAGGAGGAACATGAGGAGGAGGATGAGGAAGATGTGGACGTTTTTGTCGTTTCTGGGTTTTTGCTCAGCCTCGGGATGCCTTCCAGTGGTTGCGCCTCGCCGAGAACGGCCGCTGGAGAGCGGAGCTACGGCTCAGAAGCGAAGGCAATGTCAGGGAACGACAGGGCCACGCCCAGGGTCACGGGGATCGGAACCCGGGTGTAACCAGGCGACCCGATCCCTGGTTCAGGGCGGCGAGCGGAACCAGGGTCACGGGGAAGACCCAGCGACGAGCGGAACCAGGGTCATGGGGATACATAGACCCCCAGTCGCCCACGCATCGCCGAGAGGGGGTCCCGAGATCCCACCCCGCCGAGGAGTGAGCGCAGTCGCTGTCGGGAGCACCTCGCCGATGAATCGGTGACGCACCGCCGATTCCACGTCGACGATGGCCCCCCCGCGGAGCCAGGCCCTTCCTGTCGATCCTCTTCGATAGGTGTAGAAATGAGCGAATGATGATGATGATGATGATGAGGAGGAGGAGGAGGAGGAGGAGGAGGAGGAGGGGGAGGGGGAGGAGGAGGAGGAGAGTTTTGTGAAGTTTTCTCTCCTCTCTGCTTGTGTGTTCGTCCTCTCGCCGCTTTCTCGCTGCCGTCTCGGCGCCGTCCCGCCTGTTAAACCTTTCCCCGTGCGTTGCTGCATTTCTTTTTCTGTGGTGTTGGACGCCCGCAAGGTGCTCAGCGATTAGCTGCCGAGCAAAAATAGAAGGACCCAGGTCTCGGGCGTCTCGTTTGTTTCCATGCTGTGTTTTCTTGTGTTCGCAACAGTCGTTTCGAAATCTCGGCGGCTGGCTTGCCTGTCATGGTCCCAGGGGCCATCACGTAATCGGCCCGGAGACTAAGAAACCGGTACTTGTGGGTGGGTTCTGGAGATCTTGCGGCACACGTTGCGAATTATTGATGGCGTCGGAAATCGGAGGTTTGGTAGACACAACGATCAGGAAGCTTTGCTTATCGTGTCGCGCCGCCCGTTCTGGCCCACCACGCTTCGGCGCGACACGCTCACCGCGTCCCAGCACCCAAGCGTCGCGTCATCGTCCCGAGCATTTCCAAGCCTCCCGCCCCACGTAGTGGAGCGGCAGGCTATCCGATTGCAAGGCATAGCAGATCGCCAGAGCGGCCGCCGCGACGCGCTAAGCAAAAGTTTCTGACCGTAATTGCGTTGGTGTGATTCTAAAATTTCGCATTGTGCATTTTATGAATACACATGCATGCCGCGTTCTTGACGAGGCCCTTTTCTACACATCGTGGGAGAGGTTCTCCATGACGCAGCAGGTGGCATACAGACGAGCCCAGCCTTACAATCGGAACGGGATCTGCATTTGGAACGTGAGCTGAAGTTGGTGAGCTTGAATCGGAGCTGGAGGTGTGCAGCTAAAGCCAGAGAGCTCCGGAAGCTTTACAGCTGTGACTTACTCTGAGATGCAAAGCATAGCATTGTTTGCGTCCGTTTCGGGGACGCCTGCCCAGAACGCACAGAATCGACGACGGCTGCAGTGATGGGAGCCCCTATCCTCGTGATCTGTGTCTCCAGGCATGTTCCTCGCCCGCTCCTTCCTCTCGTCCTCCTTCCTCTCCACGGCGGCGCCTCCCGCCTCGCTTGCCCCCATCCTTCCTTTCCCACCTCCGCTTTCGATGCTCAGGAGGGGAAAATACACAGGCACAATTCATCGTCGACTCCCAGGAAATATGGGAAAATATGGGAAGTGGGGGGAAGACAAAAACCAAGAAAATATGGGAGTTCATTGGGAATTGTTTTATTTGTGTGTATTTATTTATGTGTCCCAGGGTCCTTTCCTATGCCCCTTTCACCCGCTTCCCCTCGTGCCCTCCCTGCTCAGCCCTCCGCCCGGGCTGCCCTGGCTCCCGAGACCCCCGTCGCCCCGGCGAAAGCAGGTGGTCGCGGGTCGCTCCCCCCTGCGCTGGCCGTCGCGGGAGAGCCCCCTCCCATCGAAGGAATTTCCTCTCGGACAAGCCGACGTCGAGGGTGCTCAAGCCTCCCGGCGGCGGGGGGTCCCTGCAGATCGGCGCCTGGTGAGGCTGCGCGGGCGAGGCCTGCCGCGCCACGAATTCGCTCCTCGGCCCGCTGGCCTCGCCGCCTCGGGGGCGGGGGAGGGGACGAGACGAGGAGGGGACGAGACGAGGAGGGGAGGAAGAGGAGGAGGAGGAGGAGGAGGAGGAGGAGGAGGAGGAGGAGGAGGAGGAGGAGGAGGAGGAGGAGGAGGAGGAGGAGGAGGAGGAGGGAGGAGGAGGAGGGAGGAGGAGGGAGGAGGAGGGAGGAGGAGGGAGTAGGAGGGAGGGGATGCGGCCCGATGGGACTACCTCTGTCGGCGCCTGCAATTCTGATACCCTGTGCCCGTGAGGGTTCCCCGAGTGTCCCACACCCTCCTCGCACAGCCCTTTCCCGCCGAGTCTGCGGAGGCGAGATGGTCCAGCTGCTGTTGCAGCACACTCTCGGAGTTTTCTGCGGGGGACGCGACAGATGTACTGCCTATGTCCGATCAGCGCCGGAAGGAGGGGGAAGACGAGGAGGAGAGAAGGAGGACCAGAGGAAACCGAAGATGCGTCTGCGATGCTGCATGAGACCCTACCGTCCTGTGCCACCCCCTGGCAAGACGAGCACCCGATTTGCCTGTTATCATTCGGGCGATGGCAAAATTTTGAAAAGATCTCGCCTTGCATATTTCTGGGCGCTTTGCAGGGCATGAGCAATGTGTTGACCATCGAGTTCAATCATCCTGTTCTGAAAGGACGACGCCCACCCTCTGTTTAGTTGTTATAGAATTTCCAACCACGTTTTAGTTGTCTGGCTGTTTGAAACGTTAAGTTCATTATCCGTGCACATGTTACACCGAACATGTCAAAGATGTTGCCAGCAAAGCCCCCTGAACCGTCTTCCCTCGCTGAGGGTGTTGCGAGTTTTTAGGACGAATGCCCGCGGCGCCGAAACTCGAGCCCCATGTTCAATCATTCGCGCTATGCATCCCTTTAGCAGTTGCAACCTGTGAGGGCGAATGCGCTGGGCGCTAACGCGTGAGCACCAGTTTGAAAATGCGCCGCCATCCATCCGTGAAAGTGTCGCAAGGTTTTAGAACTGATGTGCGCGGCACTACGGCGAGAGCCTCATTTTTGAGAGTGCAGCCTTCCATCCTTGTAGCTGCTGCGAGCTGGTACGACGATTGTGCGCTGCGCTGGGGCGAGAACCCCATTTGGAAAAGGTACCGCCCTCTATCCGAGTTGCTTACAGTACGTTCAAGCTTCGCGACCATACATGGTGAGTGTGTCTCATACAAAACCCCTGGCCCGACCTACCGACATGCCTGGTGGTGCGACACCAGAGTGGACTTAAATGGGTTACGGCTGGCAAGTCGGCAGCCCGCAGCACGGGTAAGAGTCGGGAGCGGAGAAGTGGGTGCAGCAGGAGTTGGGGGTGGAAGAGAGGATGAATGGATGAATGGATGAAGGGGTAGTTGGGGGAGCAGGGGTAAGAGAGAGGGGGGATCACCCTTCCTCCCCCTTCCACATCCTGGCTTCTCTTCTTCGCTCATCCTCTTGAGCCCTCCTTTGCCCTGAAACTCCATCTCATTCGCGCTTCACGCCTTGCCTCATCCGCCTTCTCCTCCTTCTCTTCCTCCCTCCCCCCCTCGCTCGGCCACAACTCGCCCACGGCCCGCACCCTGAGCTCTCCCGGGCACCGTCCTGATGAGTTTTCTGAACCACTCCTGACCCTGTCGAGGAAGAGGCCCCCCGAAGGCCCAGAGAGTGGAGGAGGAGGGGGAGGACCGGAGGAAACCCAGGATGCGCCAACGATGCTACCATATACTCTCCGTCACAGTCCCCGTCCTCACTCGTCCCTGCAGGCATTCCACTGGAAGATCTTCCCGAAAGACGAGCAGCCCATGGGCCTGTCATTTAGGCGGGAGCCCCGTTTTGAAAAGGAGCTGTACACTTTGGGTTACAAGCGTTGCCAAAAGGTCGGGTCATAACAGTCACCAGCAAAAGCCATGTTTTGGACATGAGCCCGCCCCCATATGTTTCATCGTCGGTCGGTCTTGAACCCCTACCTGTAAATCCTTCATGCAGTTTCAAGCGACGAGCGCCCAATGTTGAAGATCAACCGCCCTCAATCCGTGAAGTTGTCGCGGCGGGTTTCGCTATATGATGGTAAGTCTTTCGGGAGGTCTGAAGCAAACGCCTCATTTTGAAATTGAACCGCCTTCTAACCCTGTGGTTTTGGGAAGTGTTGGATTGAGTGCGGAGTGCCACAGGGAGAAAGACAGAGAAAGAGAGAGAGAGAGAGCGAGAGAAACATGCTGAACACGATCCGCCGCCCATGCCTGCAGCAACCCGAACCTTCGAACACGAATGTGCGCGGCGCGCAGGCGGGCACCACACACCCGACAGCCGTTCGCCCTCCATGGTTGCAATGTGTGGGAGCGCGGAGAACGGAGCTGCGAGCCACGCTCCGAGAACGCACCGCCCTACTGGTGGCAGTGTTCAAGGCCAACGTGCGCGGCGCCAGAACGACAACAACACGCTCAGAACGAACCGCCGTTCACCTCTGAAGCGGCTCCAATGGGAACGAGCGTGCGCGGCGTTGGGGGGGCGGCGGCTACCGTTGGTTTTCCCGTTTGGCTTCAATACTTGTAGCTGTTGGGATCGAGGGGCGCGTGTTGAAGCCTTCCCCCTGTCTGCCCGTACAGCTCGCGGGAATGTGAAGCTTGAGGGTCATAGGCGGGGGAAGCCTGGAACGAAAAGAGCGGCGCGCCCTGCGGACACGCCTGGTGGTTTGACGAGGAGGAGTGGTTGGTCAGTGAGGTGGATGGGGAAGGAGGGGGAGGGAGGAGCATGAGCTTGACAAAGCGGAGGAAGAGAAGGAGACTGAGACGAAGCACGACTGAGGGAGAGAAGGAGGATGAGCAGAGAAAACCTAGACAGCACCACTGATGTCGCACAGCATCTTCTCGTCCCAAGTCCCCCCCTCATCAGTCCCTACAAGCCTTCCATTCCACCGTGGGAAGCGCCCCCTTTGACCGACGAGCGCCCAGTTCGCCTGCCGCCCAGGCGAGGCCCCGCGATGCAAGGGACCCGCTTTAAACTGTTCGAGCCGCGCGAAGCGCAACGAGACAGGTATGCTAACACGTTGGAATGTGTCGTTTACCAGCCTGGAACATATCCCTATCCCTATGCTGGGCACCTCCTCATCACGAGGCCAATCTTAGGGATTCCCTTATTTTTGAGGGCGAATCCCTAAGATTGTCATCGCCTTTGGCGTGTCAATCTTAAGGATAGGGATATGTACGAGGCTGGTAAGTCGTTTTGAGGTGCTGCCCTGCAGGCGTTGCACAGTGGCAATCTCCAGCGCTCGTGTGCTCGTTTTGGAGTCGAGCGGGGGCCCCCATCTCGAACGGGGCGCCGCCCTCGACTCGTGCAAGCGCTGCACACTTCGGCACCTCGGGCCACAGAGTTTGAGGAGGTCTCGAGCGGGAGCCTCGGGCGGGACGAAAGGGGGGGGGGATAGGGAAAGGAGGGGTTACGAAATCTGCTGCATGCAGCTGGTTTCGGCCTCACCGAGGGGCCCATTCCTCGATGCATGGCCGCCTCTGGCGCCAGGAGCCGCCGGGAAAAGCAGCTACGCGAGCTGATTCTCGACCCCCCCCTTTACTATCCCCCCATTTCGCCCGGCCCGAGAGCCGCCTTGTCACAACGAAACGGCCGCCATCCTCATAGCGGACGGACGCTCGTCAGGCAGGCGTGCGCGGCGTCTGGGCGAGAGCCACACTTCCAGAGCTTCGGCCTCCCGCCCGTGAGCTGGTGAAAAGTTTTAAAGACGAGCGACAGCGGCGCTAAAGCGCGGGCCCCGTGTCAAAAACGGCCGGCCCTCCATCCTTGTGGTTGTTCAGAGGAGGAAAAGGTACCCATGCCGCCACCATCGCCTCGTTTTCCTCGTTTTGGGTCTCCTGGGAGGCCCTCGTCGTCACCGCTGGATTTGCCTCGAAATCGTGGTCAGAACGCACCCCAAGAGCGGTCTGGGGAGCAGCGGTATGGTACCGTTGAGTTTCCTCAGATGTTGCAAGCTTTCACACGAATACTTGCGGCGCTCAGCAAGAGTCCTACTTTGAAAACCACCTGCCCTTCATCCATGCGATCGTCGCAACTTATCCTTAACGGCTTGTAATATATCTTGTTGCCTTCAGCCCACCCCGCCGTCGGTCCATGTGGCCGTCGCCAGTCATAGCAAGTGTCCTATATCTTGTGCCCTTCGGGCCATCCCGTCATCGCGCCTTGGTTGTAGGTCATGGGCCTCTTCGATGCCCGTGGCGATCTCGGGTGGGCTTCGGAAGCCTCTTGGAGAGAGTTTTGGGATGTCTTCGGGGGCCTCTCGGGAGCCTTTTTGGGCGTCTTGGGGCCTGATTTGAGCTTCTAGCAGTCGTACTCTGAAGTCGTACATTGTACCGTTAGCATGAAATCGGGCCTGTCCCTCTACAGGGGGAATGTTCGAAACATATCAAAACTAGTCAGGGGACGATTTGCTTAAATTATGTTTGCGTATGTTTGAATACTGGTTTTGTATGTTTTATTGTTCGTCCCAACTCCCCCTGTAGGGGGACAGGCCCGACCTAACGTTAGCAGTCGTTAACAGTCGCACAGTGTAAGGACCACTTTAGGCTCAGGATCGGCTCGGGTGTTCGGACCGCTCCTTAGATGTTTGTCGTGGGATATGTTTGTTGCCTATGCTAGTTGGCCAGAGAAGCGCCTCAAGTGACACCAAATACGTATCACTTGAGTGGCATCGTCAGCGTGTTTCAAATGGTACCAAATCAGGCAATAGCGTCTAGGGGGCCTCTTTTGGGCGTCCTGGGGGGCTCTTGGGGCCTATTAGGGACCTCTTGGGGACTGCTGGGGATCTCTTGGGGGCCGCTTTGGGCCTCCCTGGGGACTCTTGGGGCGAACGTCCAGATTGTCGATTCGTGTTCCCCCTCTTGGGCCCCTCTTGGGACCACCTTGGGGCCATATCAGGCCGTCTTAGGCGCCTCTTGGGCTGTCTGGGCTCTCTCTGAGGCCAGCTTGCGGTCCTCTTGGGGCCCTCTTGAGCCGTCCGTGGGCGGTTTTGAAAGCCTCTTGGGCCGTCGTGGAGCGTCTGAAAGACGAACAGGCGGAAACGTTCCATGCAATCGTTCAGAGAGAAGAGCAATTTACAATTTTGACCTCATGGGGGGCCTCCTGGGAGTGCTCTTTGAGCTCTCTGAGGGCATCTGGGACGTTTTGGACATTACCTTGGGCGTCTTGGGCCGATCGTTCGGCGATTCGAGGCCCTCTTGGTTCGTCTCTGGGGCCTCTTTGGGCCCTCTTCGCCCGTCCCAGGGCCCTCGTGGGACCGAAATAGTCATGCGGCAAAACTCGGGTTGACCCAACAGGGGATCCAGCGACAAGGGGGTGGTGCAATATATTTGGTGCGATAGATTTGGGGCGGGCTGCAATACATCTTGGGGCGTGCAGCACCTTCCGGGGCGCAGATGTACTGCTGGATTTTCGCGTGCAACGCACCACTTGCAACACAATAAGGTGCAATTCCCTGGTGGCAGTGCGATCGCCCCAGATCCATTGCTCCACCCCCTTGCAGCCGGACCCCTCTCGGGCCACCCAGGAAAGCGCCCCCGCACGCTGGGAGCCCCAGGGGGCACGCCGGGAGCCCCAGATGCTCTGGCCATTTCGGGCCCGGGCCCCTCACGGAGTTTTCAGGATTGAAGAATTTCTAGGCTCCAGGGGATCAAGCAAGGGACCCGATAGCACTCCGACCCGTGCCTCGAGAGCGCGGTGGTGGCTGGAGAAAGAAGTGTGGGAGGAGCGGAGAGGGAGGTGGAGGAGGAGGAGAGGGAAGAGGACACGGAGTTGAATATCAGGACAATTGAAGCAGCAGGGGAGGAGAGTGAACTGGAGGAGAAAAATGAGCAGCATCATAAGGAGTAGGAGTAGGAAGGGAGGAGGGAAGGAGGAGTATGAGGAGGAAGGAAAAAGAAGGGGGAGGAGGCGGACGAAGAGGAGGAGGAAGGGAAAAGCAGGAAGGAGCAAGCGGAAAAGGGGCATCAGGAAAGGGAGGAGGAGGAGGAGGAGGAGGGGGAGGAAGAGGAGGAGGAGGACGAGGAGGCGGAAGAGAGTTTGAAAAGTAAGAGGAACAGGGGCATGATGAAGGACGGGTCAGATGATTGAGGAGGACGAGGACAAGATAGATGAGGATGCGGAGGGTGAAGGGGGGGGATTAGAGTGGAGAAGTCGTAGTTCAAAGAGATCAGAGGGAAGATTTGCCCCTGTCGGGTGGACGCAGGCACCCGACAGTTGCTGATATTCACCGATCGTGAACCGTAACGGGCTCATGCTGATTTAAGACGGCGAGGAGTACGATCAGAGTACCAGGATAATGACGAAAAGGGAACACGATGAGGGGACGAGGTGGAGGAGGCGATAGGCGAAAATGAGGAGGGTAGGGGAAGAGGAATAGGATGGGGACAAGCGGAGGGACGAGGATGGGCGGAGGAGGAGGGGAGCGGACGGTGGAGGGCGAAGGTGGAGGAGGATGAGGACGACATGGAGCATGGAAAGGCGGAGAAACAGTTGGACGAGAACAAGGAGGAGGGATGAGGGGATAACGAAGGGGAGGGGGAATGAGGAGGGAAGGGCAGGTGAGATGACCGACGGGCACGAGGAAGAGGAGGATAACGACGACGACGACGGCGAGACGAGAAGGATAGATGGATGTTGAGGAGGAGGAGGAGGCAGACCCATTTCCGTACAGAGTCGGCACGGCTTCGAGTTGTGTTGTTATCGATTGTCATCGGCATTGTCGTCGGTCCGAGGAAAAAAAGAGAGAGTCGGCGCGGTCCATGGCCAAATCAGGCTGCATGGGCTTCATGTTTCGGAGGTACTCCCCCCGCGCCGTGGATCCCGCGCCGTGCCAATGATCTACACACCTGTCGCGGTTCACTTTCGTCCCGTTTCACATTGATTGATCGATCACTGGGCCGTGCAGCTGCGCGGCGCCACGGCGCCAACTTGCCGGGCTTCCGCCGGCCCTCCTATGGCAAGTCCTTGCCTTGCCTTGCCTCGTGGATCCTGCGTCCGAGCGCCAGGTCCACGGATCCTTACTCCCTGTGAGCGTGCGCCCGAGAGGTGCTTTTTGCACGTGACGCGCTTCTGCTGCCCGGCTGCCTGTGGAGAGCGCGCCCTTGACCTTGGCTCGCACCGGCGCGGAGAAATGGCGCGAGGTTGGAGGAGGGTTCTTCATCCTGCTCCTCCTCTTCTCCTTCCCCTCCTGCCCGTCCTGCTGCTCGTCCTCTTCGTTCCTCCTCCTTCTCCTCCTCCTACTCCTCCTCCTTCTCCTCCTGCCTCTCGCCCTGATCATCCCCATCCTCCGTCCTAGATATCGGATGCGCTGTCTCATATTTCCAGGCCGATCGCTCGTGCATTGTTTCGTCCTTCATGGGAACAGCACGTGCCATTCTTCTGTCGTGATCGTAGTACACGTGGTAGTAGTCGTAGTAGTAGCACTACGACTACGAGTCGTGGTAGTAGTGGTCGCAGCAGTAGTTGTAGCAGTAGTGGGTGCGATCGTAGTTGCAGTCGTCGCATTAGTAGCGGTAGTAGTATTCACAGCAGCAGCAGCAGCAGCAGCAGTAGTAGTAGTAGTAGTAGTAGTAGTAGTAGTAGTAGTAGTAGTAGTAGTAGTAGTAGTAGTAGTAGTAGTAGTAGTAGTAGTAGTAGTGGTAGTGGTAGTGGTAGAAGTAGTAGTAGAAGTAGTAGTAGTAGTAGGAGTAGTGGTGGTGGTGGTAGTAGTAGCATTCGTGGCCGTAGTGCTCGTAGTAGTAGTAGTAGTAGTAGAAGACGTAGAAGTACTCGTAGTAGTCGGAGTAGTCGTAGTCGTAGTAGTAGTAGTAGTAGTAGTAGTAGCAATAGTAGTAGTAGTAGTAGTAATAGTAGTAGTAGTAGTAGTAATGGTAGTAGCAGCCGTGGTCGTAATAGTAGCCGTAGTAGTAGTAGTAGTAGTAGTAGTTGTAGAAGTAGTAGTAGTAGTAGTAGTAGTAGTAGTAGTAGTAGTAGTCGTAGTAGTCGTAGTAGTCGTAGTAGTAATAGTAGTAGTCGTAGTAGTAGCAGCAGTAGTAGTAGTAGTAGTAGTAGTAGTTCTTTCAGCATCAGTAGTAGTAGCAGTAGTAGTAGTAGGAGTATTATTATTAGTAGTAGTAATTGTATCAGTAATACAAGTACTACCAGTAGTAGCACCAGTAGTCGTAGTCGTAGTAGTAGTAGTAGTAGTAGTAGTAGTAGTAGTAGTAGTCGTAGTCGTAGCCGTAGTAGTAGTAGTAGTAGTAGTAGTAGTAGTAGTAGTAGCAGTAGTAGTAGTAGTAGTAGTAGTAGTAGTAGTCGTAGTAGTTGTAGTAGTCGCCTTGTCGTCGTCGTCGTTGTCGTCGTCGTCGTTGTAGTAGTAGTAATAGTAGTAGTAGTAGTAGTAGTAGTAGTAGTAGTCGTAGTAGTCGTAGTAGTAGTAGTAGTAGTCGTAGTAGTAGTAGTAGTAGTAGTAGTAGTAGTAGTAGTAGTAGTCGTCAGAATAGGATTAGTATTCAACTTGGTGGAGGCCCCCGGGATGTCTAAGGATGCCTTCGTTTTGGTTTTCGAAGGCTCCTCAGGGTATCCGTAGGCCTTCCCTAATGGTTCCCTTGTGCTTCCCTGGGGGTCCCGAAGGAGTCTGGGGGGTTTCGGATCCTGAGGGCTTCCTTAGGGATCCCTAAGGATTCCTGCGGGCTTGCTTCTCTAGGGATTCTACAGGATTCTCAGAAAGGGCTTCCGAAGGGATTCCGGGGGATTCCCTGGGGATTTCCCAGCCATCTTTAAGAATTTCGTAGGATTCCCTAGGGATTCCCCAGGATTCCCCAGGGATCTCTTTTGACTTCGGAAGGAGTCCCGAGGGAATCCCTGATTGGATTCTCAAGGATTTCTTCCTGATTTTCTAGGACTCTTGTGGATTCCCTCGGGATTCATCAGGAGTTCATAGAAGATTCGTCAGAACTCCTTGGGATTCCCAAGGATATCTCAAGTTGTTTTGAAATATTCTTCAGGGTTCGTGAGGAATCCATAGGGAGCCCGAAGGATTTCATTGGATTCCTAAGGATTTCCTTTGGATTCCTAAGGATTCGTTCAGATTTCCTCTGGACTCCTAAAGATTTTTGAAGCATTCCTGAAGATTTCCGAATAAGATTATCCGGATTCCTAGGATTCCCCAGGTGCCCCCTAAGGCTTCCGAAGGATTCCTCTGGATTCATCAAGACTCCCTTTGGATTCCGAAGGAATCTCAAGGATCTTCTAAGGATTCCTGAGATCCCCGATGATTGGTTGTGAATTTTGCAAGGACTCCCCAGGGGTCTTGTGTGATTGCAAAGGATTGCCGCGGGATTCCGAAAGTTTCCCGAGGGATGACCCAGGGATACCATAGGGATTGCAGAGGATTGCCTCGAGATTCCTACACATTCCCTAGGGAAACCACAGGGATTCCCTAGGGACGATTCCCCTGGGATTCCCAAGGGATTCCTTATGGATTCCCAAGAATTTTTTCCGGATTCCTTCGGATGTCCTTTGGATGCCAAAGGACTCTTGCAAATGTCCTCAGGATTCCGACGGTTTCCCGAGGTTTTCCGAAGGAATTCTTTTTGGATCCCTTAGAATCCTGAGGGATTCAACAGAATTCCCTGCGGATTCCAAAGGATTGCACTGGGATTCCTAAAGATTCCTTGGTGATTCTTTTGGGATTCCTTGGGGACCTCCCTGGGGCCGGCAGAGGCATCGGCACAACTGCGCGCGACCACCGTCGTGGCAGGCGTTCTAGCGGACTTTTCAGCTTAGGTGAAGCGTCTTCCGGGGCCGTCTGGGGCGTTGCGCGGCCGCCAGACTGGAAGGAACCCCCGGGGCCAGCAGATGCGGCAGCACACCCTGCGCGCGAACGGTTTTAGATGGGCCCGGCTGAGAGCGGGCACGCCCCATTATGCCAACCCCTCTGCCGGCCCCAGCCAAGGGCCGGCAGAAGGGTTGCTACGTTGTTGTTGTTGGTGGTGTCGTTGTTGTTGTGTTTGTTATTGTTTTTGTTATTGTCATTGGTATTGTTTTTGTTGTTGTTGCTGTTGTTGTTGTTGAACACTCGTTTCTAAATAATAGTTGTTGCTGATATCCGGAAGCGGTTCCGCGCTCTCTCGCTCCAACGCCGGCTACATTTTTTCTGAAAGCGAGGCTCCCGCTCGAGCGTTGGCTTGAGCCTAAGTGTGGGCCCTTTGGGGGGCCCAGCTACGACAACAACGGCTCCCGCTTTTTATCCCGAGACACCCTGGCCAGGGAGGCCTCCGATTCAGGAGGCCCAGCCACGACGACAAGCGCTCCTGCTGGATACTCCCTCACGATTTACTCCGAGAGCCCCTGGCCAACAAGGCCCCCGAACTCAGAGACGGCGCTCTCGCTTGATACTTTCCCGTAATTCAGTCAAGTTGGTGGCGGCCCGGAAACTGCGAAAAGGGCTCCCGTTCGATATTCTTCCATAGGTATTCCGAGAGCCCCTGGCCAGAGAGGCCCCCGAATTCAGGAATGGCGCTGTCGTTCGAGACTTCTTCGTACTTCAGCCAGTGACCGACAAGATGAGATTCCCCCGAAACGGGGTGCAATCGAAGTCGAAGTGGGAGGGTATCGAGGGTTGGGGTATACGGAATGCAAGGCAAGCGTGCCAGTAAGAGCGAACAGTCTTAAAATGATTGTTGTTGTTGACGGTGGTGTTGTAAGCTGGGGGGCCGAACGCATAGTCTGAGGCGCAAAATATTCTTAGGCATTACAACAGGGTGTAACCCCTGGGAGGGGCACTGCACTTGAAAAGTGCCATGGGATCTGGTGGGGGGGACCAAAGACAACTATCGTGTCGAATGAGGGCTGGCAGCAACAAGCACAACATATAATCACTTACACACCAAGCAAGCATAATCCAGACCACGGGATCCCACTCCACCCATACAGTCGGGGATGGTGTAAGACCTATCGGCTCCCTCGTTCTGGTCCTACCCTCCTCTCCTCGCCCTCGCCGCCAAGCCACACAGGGCAGTGCCAGACGCCTGCCTTCCATGGCGCAGTCCATCTTGCGGAGGCTGCCGTGAGCTCCCGCCAGGTACCTGAGGCCTCCCGCCCTTGCCGCCCCTCTTGCCGTGGCCACCCCGCGTGGGCGAAGGAATCCACCGCGAAGGAGGTCGGGCCACCCTGCCCGGGGGGCGGTGCCGAAGGCAGAGCCGGAGGCAGCGTCGGGGGCAACGTCGGATTCGGTGCCGGATACGGCGACGGGCACGGCGTCGGGCAGGTCGTTGGTAAGGCCGTCGAGGTGGCCGTCAGGAGGGCCGTCGGGAAGGCTGTCGGGCGAGGCGTCAGGGAAGGCGGTGGGCAGAGCGTCCGGAAAGCTTCGGGAGAGGCGTCAGGTATAGAACCCCCGCAAGCGCCTGTGAAAGGCCTGCTCGAGCGCAGCCGCGCTGCCCCATCGACGTCCCCCCACATCTTGGCTAGGTTGCAGCTCCTGGAATGTTGAGCTCGGCATCGGTGCTGGTACGCTCGTTGGCCACAGCCGACTCAGCCTGGCTTGGTCCAGTTCTGTTCCGCCCACTCCCGCCCAACCCGGCTTGGTCGGACTTACTTTTTGGTCGGCGGGGCGAGAGCGAGCCTCTTCCGCTAAAAGCTAGGCGAGCGAAGACCCGGATGGCGAGCGATGTGGTGTTGGCGTCAACGGCACGTCGCGAACACCAGCCTCAAGCACTCTTGGTCGGACCTACAAGCTGCGCGGATGTCTGGCTCAAGGCCCCTCAACTTGGTCCGCACAGCCCTTGGCCGCCCGATGGGGCGCGCGCGACCCTGGCTCCTCGGGCTGCCGCGCGCGCTGGCCACGTGGCCCGAGACCACTGCAACGGGCAGCCTCCCGGCCCCCAGTGGCGGCGCGGCCGCCCCCCCCCCCTCCTCAGCTCCTGGCGGGCCCGCAGGCCAGCCTTCGTCATCGGGGGCCAAGCATGCCCCCCCTGCCTGCAGGAAGTGGAGAAAGAGGAGGAAGTGGAGGAGCAGGAGGATTAGGAAGAGGAGGGGGAGGAGAAGAAGCAGGATGAGGAGGAGGAAGTGGAGGAGCAGGAGGGGGGTTTTGTTGGCGTATGCAGAAGAGGCGTGCGCGCTCTTGCCATCGCCACCCCTCGCTTATCTCTCTCTCTCTCTCTCGCTCTCTCTGCTCTCTCTTTCTCTCCCTGTCCCTGCTCTCTCTCTCCCTCTCATTGCTCTGTCTGTCTGTCTGTCTGTCTGTCTGTCTGTCTGTCTGTCTGTCTGTCTGTCTGTCTGTCTGTCTGTCTGTCTGTCTGTCTGTCTGTCTGTCTCTCCCTGTCTCTCTCTCTCTATCCGCTGTCGCTGGTCTCTGCTCGCTCGGCCGTGGATTCGACCCCCGCGGCCTGGCATGGTGCACTGCCGCACCAGATCCCCGACCCCCCTGGTGGCCGGAGGGGTCCCGCGGGGGGGCCCCGACGGAGGCCCGACAGAACAGGGGCCCGGGAAGTGCCCGACCGCCGGCCCCCTCCTCGACCCTCGAGAGGCGCGGAACGAAGCCGCAGCAGGCAGGAGATAGGCTGATTGTTTTTTCCTTTACGTTTTTGGGGTTTATATATATGTTGCGTTTTCATGATTACGAGAAAAGCAACAAACATGCAATGACCAAACAGCAGAACTCGAGGGGGCCCGAGCGAACGAGCAGGAGGCCTGGAAGGATCTGCTGCTGCGCCAGACATCCCTGGCCCCTGGTGGCCGGAGGGGCCCCGCGGGGAGGCCCTACGGAGGCCCGACAAAACAGGGGCCAAGAAAGCGCCCGACAGCCGGCACCCGACTATCTTCTACTCTTCTTCCAAAATCCGCCTGCAGGGGAGCACGCCCGACCTGACTCTGCCCCGTTCTTCACTCCCTGGTGAGGCCACCCCCCAGCACCACCCGCCCGAGAGAGGGCGGGGGGACCCGCCGACAGGATGGCGGGCGATGGCGCTGGCGTCGCCCCGCCCCCCCCGGCGGCGCTCGACGGCCGCACCTGCCAGGACGCCCCCCGGGAGCCGCCCCGCCCTGGGGGGGCGGGGGGGGGGGGCGGGGCGAGAGGCCCTTGAGGCAGGCCTGGGGCGGGGGCCGGGCTGCCTTCAGAGCGCTCGGACCGCTCTTCGACCTGCAGCGGTCCTCCTCGAGCCTCGGTCGTCGAGCCCTGGCCCTCGAGACGCCTCGAGCCCATGCCCTCGAGCCTCGGACCTCGAGCCTCGAATCTCGACCATCGAGCCTCAAGGGCAGACGAGGCGTTGTGGAGGTAACTGCGCTTCGCGGCTTGGGCTGGAGATTGTTGGAGAGGCGCCCGTCTCCAAGGCGGCGGCGCGAGGGCGCGAAGATGGTAGCGGGGCGCGATAGGCAAAGCTAGGGGACCTGGGAACACTCTCAGAGCGTTCTGGAACGCTCTGGAACGGCCGCGGCGCCCGATACATCCGCCTGACCCTGCCAGTTCTCAGAGATCCCCGATATGTCCTCATTCTGATCTTGATCTACTGTATGTTTATTCTGCTGTTGTCTTAGTCATCGGAGGGAAAGCTGGAGGAGCTATTCCTCATGATCGTCAGGACCATACCCTCCCCTGACCGGTACGGGGTTGGATAGCTCGCGCAGCACATCTCCTCTAGGTTGGGGTGACTGTTGCAGATCCCGAAAGAGACGGCCGCCATCTTCACCTACAGCTATGACGCTGACGCGAGGACCCTGTTGGGCGTTGGAGGGTCTCTGGTTTTCGGGCCCGTCCTTACAGCGCCGGTTTTAATACACGCTCCGCGTGCGGACCATATATTAAACATAAAGGGTTACTTAATACATACAAGGATGAGTTTATGCATTGATTCATTCATAAATTAATCATGTATTCAAAGTCCGATATATATATATGTATAGATTAAAAATCCTATGGATTAAAACCTGCCCTGTAGATCATGCTCGGGGAGCCCGTTCGTGGCCGAGGCTCGCCGTGGCCAGAAAAAATACACCCGTCGTCCCCAGCTCGGCGTTCCCGATGGTAGCAGGAGATGGCTGTACCCCCCTCTGCGGGGGAGGTACAGCCGGGGCCCTGCAGAAGGAACCCTTCTCGTTGGGGAGGGGCTCCGTGTTCCTTGATCGTTTCACAGCTTGCCTTAGGTTTTCCTTAGGTTTTGGATTGGGAATCGAAGTTGAGCTTGTGGAGACAAGGGGCCCCGTTCCTTATTTAGGGTTCCTATTCAGGGTTCCTTAGGTCAACGCCCCGACTGTATGGCTGCTGCGAAGCCCGAGGGAGACGACGTCCGTCGGAACGAACCGAACCACGTGCAATGAGGCACGCTTGCCTCCGCAGCGGGAGCGTGCTCGAGCTTGCTGCTGCAAGCGAGCATCTCTGCTGGGCGACGCTCTGGTGGGAGCGCCCTGGCGGATCCTTCGCAGCGGGGCCGCTTGGTGCATCGACGCGCTCTGGCCACCGTCGGTTTCGGCTATGGCAAAGGAGCCGAGAAAAAAACACTTCGGGTTCAGGAAGGGCTTCGGTTTTCAGTCGGGCATGTCCATCTACAGGATAACTAGCTAAACATATTCAAACCATAGTGTGGGAGATATGTCTTACTATGTTTGACTATTCTTGAGTATTCTTCGAGTATGTTTCATGTTTCCTCCCAAATCAGCTTGTAGGGGGACACGCCCGACCTAATCCTGGCCATTCTTCAAATTCTGCTGGGATAACCTCTTCGTGGCGATGCACGCTGTGGCCAGCAGCGCCTCTTCGTTGCTTCGTTGGTGCCCCTCGTGGCAGAAGGATGGCCAGTGATCACTGGCTGCAGGCGGCACCGTGCGCTACAGCTGGCCTGGGCTCGGGCCGATCAGCATTCCCCCAACATGGCCTGCTAGGCCGCTTTTCGCCACGGAGTGCGCGGGAGTCCATGCGAAACCCCGGTCTTATGTGCAGAGTGGCGGTGGGAACACGCGTCCCTAGGAATCCCAGAAGGAGCGCCGAAAGTCATCAGGGTGACTTACAGCACGATCTGAAATAAATCGTGTCTGGAGGAAAAACAAAATTCCCCAAAAATTGCCGTCTCACGTGTTTCGCAACGCCGGGTGCCGCGGGCTCCTCTCCGGAGAGCCAGCGCAGACAACAGCACGACGGGCACGACCGAGGGTCCGCTCGCGCGTGGGGGGCCGCGCGGCAACCAAGACATACCAAGGATGACTGCACCCCTGCCCTGCACCCATTCCAATGATGCAGTCGACCAGCACGAGCGGGCAGCAACCACTCTCACCATTCCTCCTTCGTCCAGGTTCTGGTGCGTCTGCTGGGTGCATCCTCCATTGCGTCATCGTGCCCCCAGTTTTCGGCGACGTGCGATTCGTTGGCGCACGTTTGCTCCTTGCCCCCTCGACGACTGGCAGCGCGCGGGCCATGACTCGGGCCTCCTGGGGGCCTTTGGAGACGATCCGGGCCCGCATCTCTGGGACGCTCTCGGCGAGGCGCAGTTGCTGGAGAGCACCCCGAGGTTAGAAAACCTCCGAGGGCCAACGAACTTCCCCCCCCTCCCTGACCGCCTCCCCATTCGACGACGAAATTGGTAGAGCCAACGCCAGCAGCGCGGCGACCGCCAGAATCGTCTCGGCACGCCTGCAAAAAGGCTCCCCCTCAGCTTCGGAATTTGCGGATCCTCCGGAGCGTCGTCGCGCCCTCAGCTTCGCCAGCCTGCTCCGTTGGCGCCCGCTTGCCCAAAACGCCTAAGCCGATGGCAGCATCGTGGTTACGGCCAGGATCTGTTCGGCTCTCGCTGCATGGTGCGCCCCTCCCCCACCTGCAGCCCCCCCTTTATCCTCCGCTCCGCGTCGGCTTCTTTTTCTCCTCCTCCTCCTCCTCCTCCTCCTCCTCCTCCTCCCCTTTATCCTTCTCCTCTTTATCCTCCTCCTCCTCCTCCTCCCTCTGCTCTCCTCCTCCTCCTCCTCCTCCTCCTCCTCTCCTCCTCCTCCTCCTCCTCCCCCTCCTCCTCCTCGTCCTCCGCCTCGTTTCGGAGAGAACTCAAGCCACGCGCAGCACGAGGCAGCGCGGCAGAGTCCAGCCGTGCCCCGAAGGGTGCGACCCGCGAGCCTCTCGTCGGCGCGGGGGGTGCGGGGCGCGCGGCCGCCCCCCCGCCGGCAGGGCCTGGCCCCGATGGCCCGGGCGCGCGGCGCGTGCCCTCTCCCCCCCCTGGATTCTTGATTCCTTCCTCACTCCTACTCCTCGCTCCTCCTCCTCCTCCTCCTCCTCCTCCTCCGTGTCTTCCTCGTCCTCCGTCTCCCTCTGCTGGCCTTCCTTGCTCAATGTTTCCTTCTCCTCTTCGCCCTTCTCCTCCTCCTGCTCCTGCTCCTCCTCCTCACTCCTCCTCCTCCTCCTCCTCCTCCATTCCTTGTCCTTTCTGCATGACTTCTCCCTGTCGCACCCCGAGGCAAGTTCTTAGGGCGGGCCGGGCGCTTCGCCTGATAATTCCTCACCGCGCATGACTCTGAAGCTAAACACTTAGCAACCGTTTCAAACATGGAGGGCGGGTCGTTTTCAAAATGTGGCTGTCGCCTTAGCGCGGCGGACACTACTTTTCTACACTTGCAAGAACTTCATGGGTTGAGGGCGGGTCGTTTTCAATGTGTGGCTCTCCTTTCAGCGTGGCACACATTTGTTTTAAATATTGGCAAACGTTTCACGGATTGAGGGCGGGTTGTTTTCAGCATGTGGTTCTCGCCTTGGCGCGGCACACTTTCATTCAAACATTTTGCAAGAGTTTCACATATTGAGGGCGAGTCGTTTTCGAAATGTGGTTCTAGCTTCATCGCGGCGCACATGCGTTTTAACATTCGCAAGAGTTTCACGGATTGAAGGCGGATGGTTTTCAAAATGTGGTTCCCGCTTTAGCGCGGCGCACAACCGTTTTGAACAATTTGCAAGAGCTTCACGGATTGAGGGCGAGTCGTTTTCAAAATGTGGTTCTCGCTTTAGCGCGGCGCGCATTCCTTTTAACAACTTGCACGAGTGACACGGGCTCCCATCAGAAACGTGCCAGAAATGGTGTTTTGAAGGATTCGGTATTTTGCGGGCGCAACAGTTATGTTGATTCGTTGTGTTGAAGTCCCAGGAATGGCGTTCTCGGACGATTTAGGAATGTCAACACGCAACAGTCAGGTTGACCCGTGGCGTTAATTTCCCGAGAACATGTTTTGGTATGCTTCAGGGTCTTCAAACGGTTTCCCCTCAGAGAGGCAGTTCCTTCAATGGAAATGAACCGTTGCAGGGGCCTATCAGGAGATAGCTTGGAGGGAGAGTTTATTCGAACATCGTTGATGACTCCTCTTGGGTTTGCACTGGTCCTCCTGCTCCTCCTCCTCCTCCTCTTCCTTCTCCTTTCCGCACGCCTGTGTCGTGTCGTCTGTTCGTCGTCGTCTCCATTTCTCTTGGCGCAGGGCTTCTCTCGGCGGATACAACAGGGGTCCTCCTCGCCTCGGCCGGCCCGTGCTCAAGGTTGCCACTCCCCAGCCTGCAGTGCCCCCCGGGGGCGCTGCCCGCCGCCGCTCTCCAATGGGCGGGGGCGGCGGCGGCCGCGACGGCGACAGGCCGGCGGCGGGGAGGGAGCATGCGGAGGACTGGGCGAGGAGGACAGCAACGGGGCTGAGCGAGGATGGGAAGGGGAAGGGGAACGAGCAGGAGGAAGTGGAGGAGGAGGAGGAGGAGGAGGAGGAGGATAGAACGCGACAGGTTCGCTTCTGACTGGCCCAACGTAAAGAAGGAGGGGGGGGGAGGAGGAGGAGGAGGAGGAGGAGGAGGAGGAGGAGGAGGAGGAGGAGGAGGAGGAGGAGGAGGAGGAGGAGGAGAGGAGGAGGAGGAGGAGGAGGAGGATATCAACACCCGATTGGCGGGCGCGTCGAGGTCGGTGACGGGGCCGGGCAGAGACGGGGAGGGGGTGGAGAAGAGCGCCCCATAGATCACACCTGCGATGAGGGCTCGGAGCCCGGGGGATCAGAAACGCCGACGCCCTTCTCATGGCCAGCACCTGTCAGGAGGGAAAGAAACACACAGACACAATTAATCCTCCATTCCCCAGAAAATATGGAGAAATATGGGAATTGGGGGGGAAGACAGGAACCCAGAAAATATACGAAAATATGGGGCATCATTTTATTTGTGTGTATTTATTTGTGTGTCCTGGGGCCCCTTCAACCTGATGGATGGCCTGATCTCGCGAGCGAGGCAGAAGAATGTGAAACGCATTGGGCCCATTAGGCGAGACCCAGCCACATGGCCGCGACGTCCGAGAATCTGACAGCGTGGGGAGTGGCAGCGGTTCTCCTGGGCACCTTCGGGTCCGAACTCTTGCTGGAAGCTCGATCGCGCATGTACCTGCGAGAGGGATGACGCTCCAGCAGCTCGGGCCGGCATGTCTCGCACAGCTGGGACCGCGCGCCCCCCTGACAACGGGAACAGCATCGACGACACGCAAGGAGTGTGACAACACATATCGTGGTCCTTTGAATCAATGTCGTGACTCTTCGAGAGAGAGAGAGAGAGAGAGAGAGAACAGGGGGTAATGTTGGGAGACATCGAAGAGCCAGTCGGACACTCGGAGGGAGCATCGCCCCCAGAAGATCCCCAAACGCAAGGCCATCTTGGGGGAGGGAGCTTTCCTTCGGGCTGCCCACACCAGCGGGTGAGAGAAGCAACGAGGGCATTTGGAGAGATGTGGGGACATCACATTCACGGTCTCGGCCGACCCTCCCGAGCCTGATCCGCCTCGAAAGCATCACAAGGACGGGTCATATCAGGAGGGGAGGTCACGGTCGAAGGCGACGACGACGACGACGCAACGACGACGTCCTCCTCTTCAGATCTCCAGGCGCCCAAAACGTACAGCCTGGGGCGGATGCATCGGTAGGGGAACAGCGGCAGGAGCAGGACGAGGAGGATGACGAAGAGGAGGAGCAGGACGAGGAGGACAGCAACGCTGCAACATAATGAGAAGGGGGAGAAGAAGGAGGAGGAGGAGTAGTAGTAGGAGGAGGAGGGGAAGACCCGTTGCCATTTTGGCTCAAGCTGGGGACAGGCCCCGTTTGAGCGCGGCAGCTCTTCTTACAGAGCAGTCTGGGGTCCAACCCAGACAGGCTCTTCCATTTATTCCACATCGCACTGGGCGGTGCGCCCCTCTTCCAGTTCCCATTGCGCGTCCCCCGATGCCAGGAAGCTCGGCCTCTGCGGCGACCTCGTCCGATGCCGCCCCGTCCGAGCAGAAGGTCGCCCGCATTGATGGCAGGGAAGAAGTCGCAGTGGCAAAAGTAGAAGAGTCAAACAATTCCACCGGGTCTCAGATCGAGGCCCTCACGGGCGTCAGTGACTTCTTTCCTGTAGGTGGCCCTCCTGGTGATGACGACGCCAAGGCCGAGCTGATGGACAGCACTGCCAAGGTGCAGGCCACTATGTCCGCCCTGCAGCAGTCCTTCAAGTCCAGCTTCGACTTCCTCTCCAATCGGGTCGAGCAGCGCCCTGCCCGTCAGGAGGCCACCACCGGCACTCTCAGCCAGAGTGTGGGCAGCATGGCCAAGGACATCTTGGAACCCAAGGCCGCCTTACGTAGGCATCATGCAAGCCGCCGACCCCAAGCCCGTCGTCACCAACTCGTTCGAAAGGAAGGTCGGCTCGTGCATCTCGGTGGTCGGCTCCTCCCGCGCTGGTCACGGGGTAGTCCGTGCTCGAAGCGGTATAACCCGCTCGTGTCCGACAATAACTTCGAGGCTGGCTTGTGGCGTCTGGAGGGGGACGCGGCGGCCAAGAGATTCGTGGTCCGCATTTGCGGAACCGCTGGATGGGCGGCCCGCGTCGTGGCGCAGGCGTTCGGCAGCATAGCGGCCAGTTCAGACGATTCCACGCAGCCGCAGCCCTTGGCGCAGGCGCAGAGCTCTGACTTCTGAGACTGAACTAAAAGAATGTTCCAGACTTGTCCCAGACTCTTCGCGAAGCAGCTTCGCAAGTGCTTGTCGGAGGCCAGGCCCAAGATCAAGTATTTCATGGACAAGTCTTCCGGGGACATCAGCTCCAACTGGAAACCCTTGCTCCGCATCATCGCAAAGATTGACGAGGCTCCGCTGGTCGAGAACGGGGAAGCTAACCACACGGCGATCGGCTACCCCCGTGGCGAATTCGAGCCCCAGCTCGCCCGCATCATCAGCGGTGCCACCGGTGTCGGCAGCCAACAGGCTGCACAGTGGAATGTTGAACACTTGTTTGGATAACTCAGGCAGTGGGGCTTCTCCCAAGCTGGTATTCGGTTTTGGAATGCGAGAGTTTTCATCATGACGCCCCAGCGCGGACCAAGAAACATAACGACCTGCAGGCAATGCTTCGAGGGCTATTGTTATCCAAGACACCTACCGTTGTAATTATGATGTCCGTGGTTCCCTGCACGTCTCGGGGACCAAGTTCACGGCCTTTTCTTCGTTCTTGCCTCCCCTCACCTTGTGGGGCCCAGCTACAAGTTCGGAGTCATCACGTTCTTCCCCAAGCCCCCCTCTCTTCTTGAACCCGGGGCCCATCCTTCGCATCGGGTACTGATTCGTGGTCGAGCACTTTGTGCGATCTCCAATGCAGGCGCGGTCCTGGACATCCAGGACACGACTCCCGTCGTCATCAGTCTATAACATACTCGAGCATGCGCTCTCGATATATCAGACTGGCCACATACTGGGGCAGGCAGGAGCTCCTCATCGTCGTTCAGGACCCCGAGCTCTACATGGCGACCTGCTCGGGCGATGGCAACATTCTCAGCGGGGCCGCCGCAGTCTCGCGCCCCCGCGGAGGTTTGCGAGCCCGACGTTGCGCTGCCCGAGAGAAAAAGAAAAACGTGATTGCGGCGATGGTGGAGCTAGACCCTCGCGGTGAGCACGCGCACTACAACGGGGCCAGGAGACTCACCTCAGCCATTGACCGCCCATTCATTCCTTGGCCTGGCTGGATCCCCACCTCCGCCCACGCGACCGCCGAAGTCCGCGTGATCGGAGGCCCTCGGCCAAGAACGGGCTTCCGACCGCGCCCCCGCCTTCGCCGCCCTCCGCCCCCGCCCCCCCCCCCCCGCGCGACGAACGACCGATCCCGACACGCCTCGTCCAGAACCCGCTGTTTCGCCTTCGGCGTGGAAAAGGATTGGCCCCCGCCGACGGCGGCGATCTCCTGCCCCTGCGCTTGCGCGAGCGCGCGCTCCGCGATTGTGCTAGGCGCGCCGAGGGCGCCGCCCTGGACCGCGAGCCCCGCGCCCCCCCCCCCCCCGGGCCGAGGCGCAGCTGGAGCGGCGCGGCGTCGATGCAGATGCACCAGCAATGCGTCTTCGGCCTTGCCCGTTGCCCCGCTGCCCAGGAACGCTTCCCCTCTCCTTCTCTATCGGGGCGGCCGTCGCTCCGAGATCAAGCGGCCTTTGCCCGTCCACTGGGCGAGCTTCGATTCGAAGGCGCGCCGAGGGGCAGATGAGAGCACTCCGAGGCGACTTGGGCGCAGACGTGCAAGCTGGTGTTTCGCGGGCTTCCTGCTCCCAGGCGCGCGAGCGGCCGCGGCGCCCTGCCGAATTGCGCCGGAGAGCGGGCTCCGATCGACCGCGCGACGCCGCTCGCCGGGGCCCGAGCTGAAAATAGCGAAGCCTAGTCCCCGAGAGGGGGCATGCACGCCGCGATTGCCGCTCACTGATCCCCGATCTTCCAGGCCAAGCGCATCGACGTTGCGGCGGCTGACAGCTGCCCCGAGCTCGCCGCCTCGGACATCGTGCCCGCCGCCCTGGAACAGATGCCATCATTCCTCCGCCGCCTCTCTCACTCTGGTCCTGGCCCCGACGGGCTACTCCCTGGCGCATTCCAGCGCTCGATGTCCTCGGCTCAGAGTCTTATCGGCGCGATGCGGCGGCAATCCAGAGGGTTCAGCGAGTTGCCGGGCATCTTCGCCCATGGAAGCTCCTCGGGCCCCCCTCGCGCGCGCTCGAGGGCCCTTGCTATCTTGAGCTCCTTGGGATTCAAAAAAGACGGACTGCATTATCATCGCGGGCGTCGTCCAGCCCAGAGGTTCTCCCAGGGCCCCCCCGAAGGTCGCCCGCGAGCCCCCTGCGAGGCCTCGCCCCGTCTCGCAATCTCTCGAACAATACGGTCGACAGGGGTGGCCGCGGCCGCGTTTATTCCACGCGTGGCAATGTCACCGCAGCCGCGCCCTCTCTTGTCCGCAAGTGCTGTTTGCAGGCCGTTCAATGACTTGCCCATCAGTCATGCTTTTCGGCCCCGCGGCGCGCTGGCCCCCCCCCCCCCCCCCCCCCGCTGCAACTCTGGGAGCGGCCCTGCTCGAGCGTCCTCTGCTTCAGTGGCGACGTGCGCGTGCCCGCGCTGATGTTCGCCATCGGCGGCGGCGGCGCGCAGGGGTGCCCAGCGCCTGGCGCCCTCCCCGCGCTGACCGCGGACCCTTTTCCTAGAGGCTTCGCGTCGTCAGTTGCAGCCCGCGGCGCGGACGTCTCGCGCGCTTGCGCCGACGGCGCCAGCGCGGGCATCGAGTGCATCGAGGCCTTGAAGGTCATAGGCAGGGTGCGCCGAGCCGCCGTGCGCATCGCCGCTGTCCCCCTAACAGGTGGCCAAGTGCCACGTCGTCCCGCTGCCCCGCCTCTCCTCGCCCGAGCTCGCGGACCCCCGCTGGCCCTGGCTCCAGGAACGCATCCCAAAGAGACAGAACTTCGCCATCGTTCCCTCGCCCACGTACCTCGGCAAGTGGCTGAGCACTCACGTGCAGCTGGCGAGCAGGGCGGACCCCGCGAAGAAGTGGCGCGCCCGCCGTCGACTTCATCCGCTGAGCGCCTCTCCTCGCGCGGTGGGTGCCCAACATTATAATGTCCGTGTCGGTTCTGCCTTGGGCTATGTTGCTCAGTTCATGCCAGTGCCCGCTGCTGTGCCCTATCAGGGCTCGGGTCTCATCTCTTGGTTTTGGCTCGCGGCCCATCTCGCCATCCCAAGAGGAGGCTGGTTCGACCTTTGGCGATGATTTGGCCCCGGGTTCTCTAGTTCCCTCGTTGTCCCCACTGCCACTCTCATCCGTGCTAGCAAGTCCACCTGCCCCTGACAACCTTGTTGGCGTCTTTTCGGCTCGCCTGTCGAGCTGGCTCCTGTGCTCGGAACAGGAAATGAGGGCGGGGCCGTAGGTCGAGGTCAGGCCCACCTTGAAACGAGCTCCTTCTGACATCTCGTCTTCAGTTCTCAAGCTATCAGTAGGCGGCCTGGCGACAGACGAGCAGTTCGAGAGGAATTGCGGGTGCCTTTTGGGCTGTGCCACCAACGGCCTCGATCGCAATCGCAACAGGCTGAGTCTTGATTGGTCCTGCCTCAGATTTCTCGCCTTCCTCGCTCTCGTTCTCCGGGTGCCCTCGCTCCCTGGTTGTTCCATCTCTCTCTTCGGTCTTCGCTCGCCATCTCCCGAGTCCATCACAATCCCAGCTGTTGCCGCGCTGTTAGACAACTTACCCAATTCGCAGATAACCAGCGCTCTTGAATTGCTGCCCGAAACCAAGGCTAGAACCTTAGCGGCGACGGTCAGGTTTCAGATCACAAGGCGGTGGCGGCCGTCGCGGGCGGATAGAGTCGAGCGTGGCGCAGGCGACGTGCGAGGAGGAGGAGGGGATGGAACAGGACGTGGACGAGGAGGAGGAGGAGGAGGAGGAGGAGGAGGAGGAGGAGGAGGAGGAGGAGGAGGAAGAAGCGGGAGGAGGAGGAGAAACAACAGGAGGAGGAGGCGGAGGAGCAGGACGAGCAGCCGCGGGAAGAAAGCAGAGCGAAGAGGGCAAGGAAGAACACGGGGAGGGTACGTGCCCGGACACCCGAGACGGGACACGTTTGTTTCCAGTGCGCGGGCCCAGCCCCTACCCCACCCCTCCCCTCTTCTGGGGGGGAGTTTTTGTGCACCCCTGGTCCTGGAGGCGGGCAAGGGGTGCGGTGTGAACGGGTGTGGCTCCACGGTTGAGTCTTGCGATGCGCTTGGTCGTCGATAGCGGCTGGCTGAGTGTGGCTCCGCGGCGTCGCCATTCCCACGAATGGCACCACACACTTTTTCCTACACTGGCTCATTTATTTTGGCCCAGGGGCTCGAAGACGACCCCCGCCGGCCGAAGCCGCGGGAGGGACCTGGGCCACCCGCAGGGTCGCGAACAAATGGTCGCGCCTCGCGCGCCGCGGCCTGGGCAGCCGAGGTGCCCTCCTCCAGCGGGGCGGCGCGAGGCGCGAAGAGAGCCTCGCAGCGCAAGCCACGATGCGCCAGGTTGCCCTGAAATCCGGCGTTGCGACCGACCACCTGCGACATCGAGCGAAGAATCGGCTGGAGCCCCAGACCCGCTGTTGTTCGGCACTTCTCTGGGGGGGGGGCGATGAATGATGGTCCTGGGGCTTGAAATCGGGCGTGCACGCCCCGGCTGAGACCAGTGCAGCGCCAGGATCTCATGGGATGCCTCTCCCCTGACATTGTGCGCCGCATCGCGGCAGTTGACAGTCCGCACGCGCTCGGGTAAGATGGGTGACGGCATCGTGAACTGTCCGCAGCCAGCGTGGGAGAATCGGGGGAGGGAAAGCGGCAGGCAGCGGGCAGGGGGGGGGGCAGGGAGCACGCTCACGCGGCACGCGGTGGGGCCCGCTGCGGAGCGGCCGGGCGACCTCCCCAGGCATGCGACGGTTTAGTTTGTTCCACTGCGGGGCCCTTGGGCGCCCGACCCTGTCCCCAGTGTCGGCGCTTCATCCCCCGAGCCGGTTTGTTGGACGGTCCCTGGGCCCGTCGCGATGGCCCCCCCGCGGCGCCGATAACACGAGCAAGCGCGGGCATTTGGTGTTCACGGCGCGGGCGTGGCTGGGCCGCTTTCTTCGGGCCTTGGCATCGCTCGGACGTGTGCATTTTTTTCTCGGCGAGGACCATCGAGGAGCATCCTTGATCATTTGGCGAAAAAAGCACGCACGAAACCGGAAAAAACACAGGGAATGGACGTCCGAGCGATGGCCAGGGGCAGGTGACCTGGGAAACGCCAGGGTTGATCGGAGGCCTCGGTACAGCCAGCCCGAGGTATGAGATCT